>JAXCGZ010004127.1:2500-35000 GCA_037179515.1 Halocaridina rubra
TATATATATATATATATATATATATATATATATATATATATATATATATATATATATATATATATATATATATATATATATATATATATATATATATATATATATAAATATATAAAAGTTGGAGTTAATTGAATTAATTGATAAGCATTTATTTTGAGTATGTATAATCACTGATTATTGAATTAATTATCTTAGTTTAGCATTTCTGTATATGTTAATTTATTTCCTCATTTATATTTGGATTTTAATCTATTTATTTCCCCACAACCTACCTATCATAAGATATAAAGCTGGCGTTCCATTCAAGAAATCCTGTTTTCCTTCTTTCTTTTATTAGTGATATCATCTATTTCCTAACTTCATCGGCAGGCGACGACTTGTAAGGGTAAAGTTATTTATTTATATAGTTATTTATTCATTTATTTATCTATATTTGCATTTACTTATTTATTGAAAGATATATTTGAACCTTCGGCTCAAAATGATAATTCTCCTTTTTTCATTTTGATTTTTCAACGAATTCTAATTAAAATATGACCATCATGTGTAAAATTTTTCAAGGTTATGATTATCTGCGATGATAATTCAATATCAGCTCATATTTTGTAGGTACGAATGATGTTAGGAGAAACTGTCATATGAACAAGAGGCATTCAGATGGAATGCATTCGTTCCTAGTATAGCAGTTAAGCTGTAAGGTTTTTTCTTTTTTTTGACTCTCAGTGGTGTAATTGATAGCCCCTTGGCATAGCAATTATGTGTCTTGGGTTCGAGTCTCGGTCAGGAGTATAATATGATTCATGTTTCACATAGGGTAATGTGTTTATTTGATTATTATTAATGCCTATTTAGATGAGATTCGAATTAAATGCGAAAAACGAAGCCACGAGTGATGTTAGGAGAAGCTGTAATATGAATAAAAAGGCCTTTAGATAGAATTCGTTCATTTCTACTATAGCAGTTAAGCTGTAAGGTTTGTTTCTCTTTTAGACCTTCGGTGGCATAGTTGATAGCGCCTTAGTACAACAATTATGTGTTATAAATTCGAGTCCCGGCCAGGGGTAAAATATGATTCATGTTTTCATACATAGTCCGTGAACCAGCCCTTGAAATTTCAAAGTTGCTTACCAAACGGAGAAAATAAATCACATAGTGTTTTTAGTTAGCTTGAACTTTAAACTGTATGGAATTATGTGATGGACATCTGAGGTTCCCAGCTAAGTATACCTTTTTTGCCGCCATCTTTGAATACGATCATCGATTTCAAGCAGATTTTGAACTTGCTATTATTGGGCCATAACTCAGTACTGGTGGATTGCACATAAATTTTTCATCAATTAAAAGTTCTTTAAATTAAGGAACTACATATGTTGAAGTATTTATTGTTTATCTTTTAGATACAAGTATTGAAATATAGGCGAGATCTTGGCAAAAAGTACACACTTTTTTTTCACATTTTCCAGCATTTATATTATATAAATCAACATAGACTGCAACTTTTGAAGTAAGTAACCCAAACTTACATGTTGTCATACAATATGATATATGATCAGTGGAATATAAACATTAAATGTTTTAAAACGACATACATAGTGCCATATTGGCGACCATCTTTAAAAACGATCGTCCAGTCAGACAAATATTGATTATCCCAGGTACTGGGCTATAACTCATTATTGGTAAATCCTAAACAAAAAAATTTCATTAATTGAAAGATGTTTAAAATTACATTTTACATATAAAGTTCTTCAAATAAGCTGTTGAATATAGACATTGAAATATCGGCAGAATCACACAAACCTCTAGAAAAAAAACAAAGAGGCTGGTAGCATAAAAGCACTAATCAAAATGATATATTTGATCTTCAAAATTCAATTGATTGGTGTTTCGACTTATGAGAGGTGTTAAGAGAGAAACAGAGTTAGACAAACACATATTCTTACAATACTTTCCGGATGTAGATAATGATATGTTAAGAGCAAATGAGGAAGAATATACCATCCAATAATCTTACCAGTATTACTCTAGCTTGAAATTAATATATAATTCATAGATACAGGGACACTATTGTACTGCTACAACGCAACTACTGCCGGGAGTAGAGCGGTCTCATCATTTCACATTAAACATCAGCACATGTACTGAGCGAGTACCACAAAGGTTTGAGACGCAAGCTTCCTACTAAATTGTGGTATATTCGTAAAAATTAGTGTTTTTCATCATCATTCTGAAATGCACTTACACTTGAAAATCCTGTTAAAATTTATGAAATTAAAATACATAAATAATACATAAGTATCCCTTCAGCTCTGATCACCCCGTGATAGGCACACATTTTACTACCACGTATACACTAAAATTGATTTCAGAACCCCTGGGGATGCTAGCACCCAAGGTTATACTCTTACTCAGTGATGGGCTAGAACTGCACGAAGGGTAAATTTCCTTATAGAATTTCCTTTGTTTATTGTATTCGAGAGAGAGAGAGAGAGAGAGAGAGAGAGAGAGAGAGAGAGAGAGAGAGAGAGAGAGAGAGAGAGAGAGAGAGAGAGAGAGAGAGAGTTAGCGACAGGAGTTGATAATTTACTGGCTCCAGATACTTAGCTTAAATTGTTAGATTTTCCATAGGTGTATCAGAATACTCAAGCGTTCCATGATGTTATTGGTTCAGCGTAAACGGAGAAGGAACTTGGACTCCAGCTATATGGCAGACATGTAGTCGAGCTCTAGTGCATCTCTGTTCCTTGCCTCTGCCATTCATTAGAGACTCTAAACCAGGTATGTCAAACATGTGGCCCGCGGCCACATGCAGCCAGTAAAAGGTCTCTACAGGGCGAGCACACTTGTCCAATTTATCACTCGGAGAGCGAAAAGACCAAGGTCATTTGACACACTCGGCTCAGTACCACGCATGCTTTCACTGAGTGAGGATGAGACTTACTCTTAGGTAGTTAGGATTCAAGATTCTAAAGAGGTTGAATAATTACCATTGCCTATGTCACTCACTAGCTTAAATATCTCAAAGTAAGTTGAAAAATTATTAGAGAAGTAGTTTTTATGTATAAGCAATAGTTAGAAGATAGAATAAGTAGGTAAATGTTTAATATAGCTAGAGAAAGTAGGTAAGCAGGTAGTTATTGTATAAGTATTGCGCTTAATTTAGAAGTTTTCAGCATACAATTAAAGTATCTGACTTCCAGATCAAAACTTAGCACGAGGGTCTGCGCCTCTCTTTCTTTATCTCTTACTTTATTTAATTTTCGTGCTTTTCCCTCCAATTCCCTTATATCCTTAATTCCCCCCCTTTTTTCTCATCCTATCCTATCCCATCCTAAAAAAAAAAAAAAAAGTTTTCAGCAGCAACTATCATTAGATACAGAATTAGTAGGTTTGGAGTAAGCGGATTTATAAACTGCTGTGAATGGCATAAGCAAGTGGCGATACCTATATAGATACTATTTATAAATTATTTCATAATTTTGCTGCATTTGAGTCAGTAAAAAGAGGTATCAAACTTCAGAACAAAATACTAAAAATTACTAAATAGAAGCAAGTAAATTTGTAGTTTTGAAATATTGTAATTTTTGTGCAATGTATTTGATACTGCTGCAAACTGCAAATATATGTTGCCATTTAAAATTTTATTTTTTGTCAAGCTACTTCTTACTTTGTATTCATGAATGTTGTTAAAACATTAGTATGCACATTGCAAATTTCTAAATTTAAGAAACAAAAATATTCTGCTATTTTTTTTTATTAAATTACTTCAAATAGTTGAAATGGACAGAAAGTTATTATGAGTGGTCCTCATGACAACACATATGTTGCCAATGTGGCCCTCGGAGTACCACCCGTTTGACATGCTTGCTTTAAACCCTTAACCCCCTGATCTTGAAGTTGCTAAAAGTTACCTGTCTCAATCTTCTAATAAAAAGGGGGGTCAAATAGATTTTTCAAAGAAAAAAAAAAGGATTAATAATGCTGATAACTATAAATTGAACATCGTAAACGAAAATTCAATGTGTCTTTAGTGAGGGGTCTAAAAACCAGTAGCACTATGTTGGAATATTCTGGAATAATTTCAAAGGTATCTGTTATTATTATTCTTTATTTTCTTGCTTTTATATTTCTAATCCGAATTCTAGTTGTGGTCTCTTTTATATATTTTTCTTAATGTCTATTATTTAATCAGCTGTATTTGTAAGAAATCTTACAATATTCATGAGTATTGTAGCCTTTTTTAAAATTCAACAGTCTTGTTGTAGATAGTTTATAATGTCAAAATATTACACTGCTACTACTACTGATACTAAAAAATAATAATAATAATAATAATAATAATAATAATAATAAAAATAATAATAATAATAATAATAATAATAATGAAAATGATGATGATAATAAAAATTATTAGGATACTAAAGTCGAACATTTGTAATAAATTCCACTTAAAGCTACCTGAACTGGAGATATGAGGTAAATTGGCATTCATGTGTATAAGTATAGTACAGTAGTATAGGAGTCCATTCATGATTTAACCTTTATGCTAACAAGTGAAGAGATATGAAGCTTGTTCAGAAAATTAACAGTAACTACAGTTAAAAGATATTATTACAATAACAATTATGCAAATGATAACGATTAAGTTAATAATAATATTGTAAAAAATACATTCCATACCTAAATTTTAAATCAAACACCGCAATAACAATTTACATACAGAATAGTTATGGTAAAAGTGACCTTATTATTGGCATCATCACCGTTTTTGCTCTCCATACAATGATTATAATTAGTTCTTAACTTAAAGATAGGATGCGGTATTAATTTACATATAGTATAGTTAGTGTTAAGGGAAATTGCATTATATCATTAAGTTTGATTAGTGTGTGAGCAGTAACTATTTGTCCAATAGAAAATATACAGTTTGCCTTTGGAAGCTGTGAAGGGAGGTGACTTTTTAAGAATATCTGGAATATTGTTAGAGAGTGTTTTCCTCTTAATAAGAATCATCATTGAACTTGAATCTGTGTTTGTTACAGGAACATTAATGTACTTATCACGTATAAAAGACAATTTTGAGACTACCACTCGAATAACTGTTGTTGAACCTCTAGCCCTAAGTCACATTAATTACTGCACAACTGTTTGGGGAGCTACCATTAAGACTCAGATAAACAGAATACAGAAGCTTAATAATTTTGTAGCTCGAGTTGCCCTGGGAGGAATAAGAAAATATGACCACATCACACCAGCTCTCAATAAACTTGGGTGGCTGCGGGCAGAAAATAAGGTCGCTTATGCTATTTATGTTTTTGTATTCAAAATTTTGGACCATCATTATCCTAGATGGCTATTTGATTTAAAAACAGTCAGGGATATAAGGGGAACCAACACAAGACAGAGCAGTGAGCTCTTTATTCACAGAACAAACACAGAAGCAGGTTCAAAGATGATCACTATCAAAGGGCCAACACTCTGGAATAATATTCCAGAGCATCTTAAAAATGCATCCTCCTTCACAGCTTTCAAAGGCAAACTATATAGTTTTCTTTTGGACAAATAGTTGCTGCTCTTTAAGAACTAATTATTCTCATTGTAAGGAAACAAATATGGAAATGATGCCGATAATAACGATCCTGTATCTAGTGGCATACTTACTACTTTATTATTAACATTATTGTTAAAATTTTTATTACAGCATTATTATTTTCTATGAAAGCTACATTTAATTTAACTATATATCTAACCCTCTTATTTATTAGTTTAATTACATTTCTACTTATAAGTTACTATTAATGTTGAATAACCATTGTACAAAATGGAAATAAAGGTTTGTTTGTTTGTTTGTTTGTTTGCGTTGATTCCCACTAAATGCCGGACTGTTTTCAGGTTAAATGGCAAGTAAAGATAGTGATGATTAAAAATGTTGCATAAAACAACATAAATAGCAAAGGCAATCTTGTTTTCCGCCTGCTGCCACCCATGTTTTTTGAGAGCCTTTGTGATGTGGTCCTATTTTCTTATTCTTCCCAGGTCATTTCAAGCTGCAAACTTTATACACTTTTGTATTCTAAGTATCTGAGCCTTATTGGTAGCTCCCCATACAGTTTTGCAATAAATGATATGACTGAGGGCTAGGGACTGGACGACCTTCATTCGAGTGGTAGTCTCAAAATTGTATTTTATATGTAAAAAGTACATTAGACTTCCTGTTACCTTTTTGCCAACTTTATCTATATGGGAATCAAACCATATGTAATTATCAAAGTGAATTCAAAGATTTTTGACAGCTTTGAAAGGTGTGATGATATTGCCCCAAAATTAATTGTTGTGTTTTCTGGAATTTGTGTTATGTGGTACTTTAAGCCAATAAGCATGCATTGTGTTTTACTTTCGCTTATTAACAGCCAAGTTTCTTGAAAATAGGTTTTAATTTTAGAGAGAGTTTTTTACCCTTAAGACTATCTTTGAGAGATTATTAACATCACCACTAAGTAGCTGAGAGTCATCATTGCACTGTATAATTAAACAGCTGGGAATGAAATTAGATAGATTATTTACGTACATGAAGAAAAGGATAGAACCAATGACTGATCTCTGGGGAACACCAAATAACGCATTTCTAGGAATAGCGTTTATATTGTTAAGATGGATAGACTGTCTGCAATTAGATAGATACTCTCTAAACCAGGTTGGGTTAATATTTAGCTTAGTACATTTATTAATAAGAATTACATGGCTTACGCTGTCAAAGGCTTTTAATAAGTCTAATAATACAAGCAGAGATTTTTTCTTATATATATTATTGTAAATTTTATTAGTAACTTTGAGTAGTGCAGTTTCCGTATAGAGCGCAGGTATGAAACCATGTTAGTATGCAGATAATAGTCTGTTTGTCTCTAGGTATCACATTAGTTAGTCTGCAACAATTTTGTCTAATATTTTAGAGAAAATGGGTAGTAGGGAAAAAGGGATGATACTTTATCACAACTACTCTATTCCCCTTTTTATCTAGAGGAATCACATGTGACTTTTTTCCAAGAATCAGGAAACCTTCTAGTAACAATGGAGTTGTTTACAATCGTTAACATATAAGATACAATTGTCGATAGAGCATCCTTGATGAATTGAAAGGGTGTGCAATCTGGACCAAAATAACCAGAGTTTCTTAGGCTCTATATGTAAAAAATTATTGTAGCACAATCAACAGAATTAATCTTGAAGTAGTCTGTGATGGTTACAATAGAAGAATAGTCATTTAAGTAATTACTCATGTTCACAGAGTTGATATTTTCTAACGTTTTCTCATAAGCATTTTGTCTTTCAACTCTGTAATATTTTCATAACCTTCAGAGGTAGTCATTCCATTGGGTATCATGCTTTTTTTCTCAATATCCATGTTGCTGCTGTATCATGTTTAGAGTCATTAAATTGTTTTTTGTAAAAGTTTTTCACTAATGTCTATGAGGGATCTGACTTGTTTCTTTTTACTCAAAAACAGTCACGGAGAGTCATATCATATATATTCATTTGTAGCTCTTTTCATATTTGATTTCTGATAAGCATTGGCTCTTTATCGTTATTAGGTATCCAGTGGGCGGAGGGATGGGTTATTTATTTCCTGTTTCAATTGGTGCGCAATCATCTATGCATTCATGAAAGACTTTTGTTAGAATTTCAACCTGCAAACCAATGTCATCTCTGTTTAGGATACAATTAAGGATATTTCAGTTGTTGATTAATGCTTCACAAAAGATATCAGGGGAGTTATTTTTATGGCGCAGGAATGTCTTAAAAAGAGGTTTCCTTTTGGGCTAGTTTATGTTTAGCATAGTAATACTGAGATCATAATCTGCAATTGGGCAGGGAACTACATCCTAAAAGGGTATGCATTCCACTTTATGTGTTATTATCAGATTTATCAGAGTCCTAGAATTAGGGGTTATGCGGGTTGGCTTAGTCAGTATTGGTATTAATTTCCAGGTGTTGATCACTCTTAATTTTGCTATCTGCTGAGAGCAAGTTATTTTTTTTCTTTTTTTTTAATTCATCATTAAAATCACCAGGTATATATATATTGGTTTGTGTCTCACACATATTGCTGAATGTTTCTAGCAGATGCTTGAAAATGAAAGTGCTTTAGAGTGACAGTAAACACATGCCATAATGAATGAAAGGAATATTTGATACTGCACAGTGATACATATTTCTTCGAGCTCTTCAGTGTTTATTTCTGATGAACTGAAATAATTCTTAACATAAATACAGACCCACGGCCATGGTCATTGCGAAATATTTTAATATCTGGGATATTTACATGCTTATTTTCAGCTGTAGGAAAAAGACAAGTTTCACTTATAATAATGATATCTATGTTGTAGTCCTTTATTAGCATGATTATTTCCTCAAAATGAGCTAGAAGGAGTGAGCATTCACATTCACTAATGTTACATTCTTATCATGTTTCAGGGAGGTATCCATAGTCATAGTTGTAGTTTGTTCTTGGGTTTGTCCACGGGCTTTGTTCACTGTGTCATACCGTTGGGATTTCATAATCATAGTATACTCCGAGGTTAGTCGATGGATCGTGGTGTCTGTACCTAGCACTGGATGAATAACTCTGAGTTGAGTATGTGCCATGGTATGTTCGGGCCTTCCAATAACAACGGGTGACTTCATTCTTCTCACACTGATGTGGAAAGAAGTGAGGCGATTGCTTCCCCTGTTACTCACGATCTGGAGAAGATTCTCAAGCATCCTTCTCATGTTTAAGATTGACATGACCATGCAGTTAACACTCTTGACGTATTATTTACTTCTAAACCTTTAAACAATTCATACTTTCTACTTTCCCCTCTCGGTAACTCTGATCACTTTTTGATCTAAGTCTCTTCCATTTTCATTACCCCTTCATCAATTCCTCTCACTCAGCACTGTCTTTCGCACTTCAAGCGTACCCATTAAAAGGATTTCTGTAATATTCTCTATGATTTCCCATATGGTTACTACTACTTTCGAACCCGTGTTTTAGACCGGGAAGTCCTAAAAGTTGGTGAGAACATAAGCTCGGGAATGGAGTTGTTCATACCCTCCTCTATCAAAACTTTTTCTCCCCATAACCTTTGGTTTGAGAGTTCCTGCTCCTTGGCTATTCAGGCCATTGACCGTACACACCTGTTGACCAAGCTTCTACCTCTGATTTACCTCGCTCTGCTTATATTACGGAAAGGCTTTGCTGCAGTGCTCATATACGAAAGTCTAAAATTTTCTTTTTAAAAAGAAAAGTTGATGGCCTTAACTCCTCTCCCAGTGATACGTGTTTCTGATCCTTTGCCAAAAACCTCTCCAAAAACTTCTGTAATTTAAGTTTTCCCCCTCTCATATGTTCTGATGGTTCTATTGCTTGTTCTCAAACTGACAAAGCAGCACGCAACAATTTAAATCTGAATTTCAGATCAAAACTTAGCACGAGGGTCTGCCCCTCTCTTTTTTTTCTCTTACTTTATTTAATTTTCGTGCTTTTCCCTCCAATTCCCTTATATCCTTAATCTCCTCCCCTTTTTCCCCTCCTGTCCTATCCCATCCTTTGAAAAAAAAAACTGGCAAACTTTCTTTCAAGTTTCAGTTAACTCTTCTGTAAGTGATATCAGTGCACCTGTCCTTCGTTCGTTACCTCTCTCTTACCCTATCCCCTTCCCTATTTTCTCTTAAAAGAGTCAGTAAGTTTTTTCATGTTCTAAAGACGAACGAGGCAAATGGACCCAAGGTATCTCTATTAGGTTTCTTATGGAGTTTGCAAATGAACTGGCTGCCGTGCTTTGCATTATATTCCCCTCCTTCTCATAGCCAATATGCATCCTTCATTTTGGAAGAATGCTCTAGTTCAGCCTATTCCTAAAAAGATTGACCATTCTACTCCTTCCAGCTACTGACCAATGCCCTATCCATTCCAGTCATTAATATATGCAAAACTTTGTTCTATTCTCAATTCTTAAAACGTCTTGAAACTAAATCTCTTATTTCCGATCATCAATACATGGCAAGATCCTTTAATTATCTCCTGCCCAATGTCGCTCATATATGGTAATAATTTCAGGATAACATTAGGGAATCCTCTGTCATCGCCTTTGACATCTCTTTGCTTTTGATAGAGTGTGGCACAAAGTTCTGCTGGCCAAAGTCCTTGCTTATGGCTTTACTTATTCTCTCTTTTCTTTTATTTCCAGTTTTCTTTCTGACGGTTGTTGATAGCAAATTATCTAGCTCATTCCCAGTTACCACTGTTGTTTCACAGGGCTCTGTTCTTTCACTTACTCCTTTCCTTCTCTTCATTAATGATCTTTTGCATTCCCTTTGACGACTATTATACACTTCAGTATCCCTCTCCCTTCTCTTCTCAACCTTCAACTACTACTCATCATCAGTCTCGCATCATTCTTTATTCATAACTCCTGCAAGACAGTTTATGGATACTTCATTATCTTTTCCTTCTCCTAATAGCTCTATTGTCTTCTAAAATTATGTAATTTACCTTCTAATTCCATTACCATATTAGGAATCCAGATAGCCTCTAACTTGTCTTGGAGGAGTCACATACTCTAAATTTCTTAATCTGTATGTACAAGTTTGGGGCTTTGTTTCAATCTCATCAAAACTTTTCCTCTTTTCAGTTACTTAACCCTTC
Source organism: Halocaridina rubra (assembly GCA_037179515.1). Taxonomy (NCBI): domain Eukaryota; kingdom Metazoa; phylum Arthropoda; class Malacostraca; order Decapoda; family Atyidae; genus Halocaridina; species Halocaridina rubra. Next base: position 13,188 of record JAXCGZ010004127.1, read on the forward strand.
GTATACCAGGTGAAATTTCGTGACTCGGAATGTCGAGTGGGGTCTGTGAGACCCCAAATTGAAAATGGATATTTTTCATGTCAATAACGTCTAAATTATTTAGTTATTTGCATATGTTATTTTTGCATAAAACATGGTCAACCAACAAATTATATTTACTTTTTCCCTTTTTTATTGGCTTTAAGCCATATCTTATCAATTTAAGCAAGAATTGTCATATTTTTCATATCTAAGTGTTGGAACTACCTTCAGATTGAATTTATATCATTCTTATCATATGCATGCTTTTCAAAACATGATAAGTTGGATATTCTAGCAGTTATAGTACCCTAGGTCACAATTATTATTGAAAATATGAATTTTTGTGATGAAAATCCAAGTAATACGGATTGCCAGGTGGGGTATACAGCGACCCCAGTGAAGTTTGCGGCTTTGTAATTCTCCAACTAGACACTTCTACGTCACAAAACGTTTTGTTAGTAAAGTAGACAAGATAAACTAAGTCCGGGAAGGAAACAATCCTAGGTCAATAAATAGCAAATTGGCAACATTAGATAGATAAACATATTGTCAGTACCAATGGATCTTATATAAAACTCGGTCGATTTAATTAAACTGGGGGACTGAAATGGAAAAAGTTATAGTTACTAGTGGAATCATTTTTATTTTAATCTGAATTCTAGAAATTATGTGGGGTCATTTTGACCCCTTATGGTATACGAAGGGTTAAAAGTTATGAACGTTTAATCCATCCCTTCTTAGAATACTGCTCGCACATCTCGGGTGCTTCTTCTTATACTTATCTCGTTTATAGATTGGAATCTAAGGCAATCAGATTTATCACTGTCTCCCTCTTACTTCTAATTCGGATTTTCTTTCTTTTTGCTATAAGGTATCATCCCTTTCTCTTTTCCTTCACAGGCACTTACATCGCTGCTCTGATGAATTGCGAGTTGTATCCCTACCCCACTGCCGACATCGTGTAACATTGGCAAGCGCATTTGTCTCACAGGTACTGTACGGAGATTTGTAGCCTGCAAATTGATTGCTTCATTCCTTCCATCTCCATACTCCGGAACTCTCCCCCTTATGTCTCTCCTAAGTCTTATGATCCATCTTCCTTCAAAGAACGGATCTACTCTCATCTCAGAGCCTAATCCTACCATATATCTAGGTCTTCATTTCTTCGACTATTCTTTCTGCCTGTCAATATCCAATGGTTTATCCATTTCTTATTTCTTCCTTGTCCTTATAGTAGTCTCCGTGGCAAAATGGTAGCGTCTGCGACTCTTAGGCGGCAGGTCGAGGGGTCGAGTCCCGTCGCGGACTGAGGTTAGTAAGGGTATACACTCAGGGTAACGATTGCATCTGCCAAAACAAGTCCTTCTTGAGAAGGCAACCATCCTAGCCCTCAGTAGAAAAGGGAGTTCGTGACGTAAAACCGAATCCATTTCTTCCTTGTCCTTAAGTTTCTACTTGTTTTGCGAATCAATGTTTTCTTAGTGCCCATCCATGATGAGGGTCATTTGCTTACCTCTCCTTAGGTCATACTCATAAAAATCAAGCCGGAGATTGATATCAGGTAAAAAGGAAAAAGAAAGAGTGAAATGTAAACTGGAATGAGAGAAGAACCTCTGGACTATAATTGATGTTCTCATTTCTAGAAAAGATACTGGATGAGTATTTATTGTTCCCAACAAAGCCTTAGCTTCTGAAGGTACTGTTCCCCCATTAACCTCACTCAGTTTAGGCTAGTACAGTGGTAACGCGCTGGCTTCGCATTCACGAGGTCGAAAGATCGGTTCCCGTCCAAGACCGAGAGTTTAAGCTGTTTCCTGGCAGGTACTGCTGTGGTTGGGCACCACAGTGGGGGTTGGGGCTTGCCCCGGCTGACGAATACCCATTGTATTGTAATGGAAATAAAGGTTTATTATTATATTATTATTATTATTATTTTTGTTAAAATGATTGATTGCAGAGAAACACGAACCAGAATCGTTATTTAGGGAGAAATACTGATAATAACTACATATCTACTGTGTCTAAAGTTCTAACTTTAGTTTATACAAATATCAATATACTGCTGCCCAAGTAATATTTACGTTTCAAGGGACGAAAGCTAGATTACAGAAATATATTAAAATTTTTAGTTAACAGGATAGATAAATATAATACAAAGAAGGCTTGAGAGTAGGTTAGCAGAAGACACAATTCTTTATGTAATGCATTTTTGTCTATATTATTATTATTATTATTATTATTATTATTATGATTATTATTATTATTATTATTATTATTATTATTATTATTATTATTCCTGCTTTCACTTGGTCAATGAATAGTCTACTCTCAGTTTTTGCAGGCTACCGTACACAACAATATTTACTCAAGCAACTTCAAGTAAAGTTGGGCTAAAACTTACTGGCTTATAGTTAAATGTAACAGACAAACTGTACGGTACTAAAGGGGAAGGGCATGAGTTATGTTTGCTTAATAGTAGGGGAGAACTCCCACTGGTTAATGACACATATACACTAAATAAAATTAAACTGAACACTGCACAAATCCAGGGTTAAATGAAAGACTTATGGATAAAATGTAAAAAATATATTGAGAAAACTTAACATTATAATGGAGAGCAATCTTTCATCTTAAAAGAAAGGATAAATTTTACTCTAGTTTAGGCGGCAATAAAGTGATTTTTACAAAAATGACAGAGTTACTGCTTCAGGCACGACTGCTGGACACATCAAAACAAAACAACACTTAATATCGAAAATATGATTGTTCAAAATCCAAGAACTTGATACAATATTGAAACAGTCATTGCTTAAAAAATTCGACGGCACTAGTCCAAGGGGTGAAATGGGAGGCTCGTAAATTACACGAATTTTATGAGTCTCTAACAATAAGTCCTCACCTGGTGCCGTCTTCAGAGAGAGTCCTCGTCCGTTCTGTAAACAAATCAGACGAGCATCACATTCTAAAATAAAAGGATATATTTTTATTATATTTTACATAATTAAGGATTTCCTAAGATATAAATTAACTTTACAAACAAATCCCATTTATTCATGAGAAAATGATGAATTAATGACAAAATAAATGATTGTTATAATATAGTCTCTCAAACGAATATATACATGTAGGCTGATGCAGTACTACTTATGGTATTACAAAAAACACACACAAGGTATAACTAATGAAACTGTGTGTGATAGACAGATCACCACAATTATTATTATTATTATAATTATTATTATTATTATTATTATTATTATTATTATTATTGAGCAAAATGCCGTAGCAGACAGGCTCTCGGATTTCATCTAAGGGTTTTCAATTTCTGACATTAGTATGCATTAACTGTGGCTTACCCCTGATTCCGCAGAGTATCAAAAACAAGAATTAATTACCTGGAGAGAGAGAGAGAGAGAGAGAGAGAGAGAGAGAGAGAGAGAGAGAGAGAGAGAGAGAGAGAGAGAGAGAGAGAGAGAGAGAGATTTATTATTTTATTTTATTAATTTATTGCGCCAAGGCGTCAGACATTACATGAGTTCATACAAATAATGCTTCAAATGGATACAAAACCAAGAATTGAACATGGTTTACAGGGAGGTGTACACATTGATAAAACATTGCTGCATACTAACACACAACTCACAGTATGGCAGCACAGAATACATTATATGCAAAAGTAAAGCTCAGAGAAACGCAGAATGCACAAACAGAATTATACAGCAACATACAGAAAATATATGTATAATTCAACATAATTAATGGCCACCAAAGTGAGGATAACGAGCAAGAATAACATCAAGGTTGTCATCATTAAGTAAAAATGAGCAGATCTGTATTAAGTTCTGACCGTGGTAAAACATCTCTCACTGTGGGGCACTGAAGACAATAGTGGTCAAGAGTGTTAGCATTAGGACGGTCGCATAATTTACAGGAGGTGTACTGTGGCATATCTAGAGTCTGGGAGACCTGCCATAAAGGCCGATACCCCATTCTGAGCCGAGCACTAACTACATTGTTTTTCCGCACCATTAACCCGCGTCTGCGATACTTGTAGCGACTGTGAAGAAAGTGATCATGGTGCTGTATGGACACACTGTTGGCCCTCTCCGTGTCCCTGCACTGGACCGTCATGGCAAACCCAGCTGAGTAGATGATGTTACGTAGGCATCGGAGGGAGGGCTCAGCGTCCACAGCATGCCCATCCAGCATACAGGCCGCCTTGGCAAGACGATCCGCTGTGTCGTTGCCAGTCAGCCCAATGTGGGATGTAGTCCATACAAACGACACAACAAGAGAAGCATCCTGAGCGGCCGCAAGGCGACATAGTATATCTCCCACAGCACGACCACAGATAGGTCTTGGCGAGGATAGGGCTTGTAGGGCCGATTGGGAGTCACAAATTATTACCCCATTCACTCGTCGTCGAACAAGGAGAGTCACGGCATCCAAGATGGCATTCAGTTCACAGTAGGTGGAGCTCGACGAGGTGGGTAGTCTACGGCCAATCCATGAATCAGCCGGCACAGGCGGCTCCATGGTGGGGGAAAACACAGCACATGCCGCCCTCCCATCTGCTTGCACAGAACCATCAACATAGACGTGGTGTGCTGCGGGGACAGACGTGGACACATCAGCGATAGTCTCCAGAGCTAACTGTCTCTGCAAGGGGGGATAGACATCCTTCGAGGTCGGTGTATATGTGACAGCGGGGAGGGGGACACGCCAGGGTGGTAAATCTGGGACAGCCGCCTGCACTGGCAGGTCGATGTCAAGGCCACGGAGAATGTCACTCACCACCCTGATAAGGTTATGACCTCCTGCTCGAAGTGGGAGCCTGGGTGCGTCTGGATCCAGGGACGTCCTCATGACAGCAGAGAAGTACGGAGCAAGAAAGGGGTAGTGAAGACACTTAACAGTAAAATAGGACACATTGGCATAAATCCTCTCCACAAGAGGGGGCAAGTTGAGCTCCAACTGCATACTCACAATACGGGTAGAGAGAGAACATCCCAAGATAAATCTCATGACTCGATTCTGGAACTTTTCAAGTGGCTCGAGAGCTGGTCTAGGAAGTTGACACAAGGCAGGAGACAGATAGTCAACCACTGACCGAAGTAGTAGGATGTAGAGGGTCCTCGCCACTGGGATGGAGACTCCTGCAGCATTGTTGGCAAGCCACTTGACAGGTGCAAAGCGGGGCTCCAGACGGTCAAGAAGGCTCTTCACAAAGGGATGAATTCGTTGACGTGCAGGTATAGCTGGGGTGATCCGGACTGGTGCACCTAAATACGTGTACTGTGTGCAGTGAGGGATGACATTACTACCCATGGCGAATGCGGGCAGTGCTCTGCAGTTGCGTGAAGCAAAAATCCTGCTTTTTTCTGGGGAGATAATAAGGCCACAGGAGGTAGCGAGAGAAAGAGAGAGAGAGAGAGAGAGAGAGAGAGAGAGAGAGAGAGAGATGTTCTTTTATCCTATTAAAATTATTGTCGCCACATGCACAAATATTAATTCTTGAACGACTTACTGCTAAACACATGCATGTAAGCTTAAAAATTCTACATCAAACCAAGTATTATACGTTTTATGGTTCTCAGCAGCAAATGTAACATAAAGAGAAGCTTCTGGAGTCATTTGTTTGTGTAAATATAAGTGCATATTTACTTGAAAAATATTAAATAAACAAATATACCTATTAATTGAAGAATAAGTAAAGTGAAAACTACCATTATATGCTGAAGTTGGGGGAGGACGTGTACGCATTGAGCTCTCAGTAATATTGGGTTTATTATTTGACAGTTTTTATTCACACCTACAAAAATAACAAAAGCATATTCAAATATGAATCTTTAAATTAATGTCGGAGTTAGTATTGCAACTTTAGTGTCTAAAAAAATACATACATATACACATGCCTTTTCCCCCTTGTAAGGGGGTGGCCGAGCCAAGAAACACACACTCACCATGATCCACACACACCTCAACCACTCCTCTAAGCTCCTTTGGGATAAAGGGTTGTCAGTCTCCCCTCCTTCCACCCTGCTCTGGTCACCCACAAGGTAGGCGGGCAAGGATATTCCACAATGAGGCCCTTCATCCGCAGCTGGTTTACCCCCACCACTTCATCACATGGCAACTTGCCTCACACCCATCCACCACAGTCCACTGAGTTAGCAGTTGCGAGAAATCCCTTTGGGCTGCGTCATATATGCACAATCTTCCTCCACTCATTCCTATCTCTTGCACACACTCTTCCCTGCTCCACTGACATTCCACGTGCATTCAGTGCTTTCTTCACGCCATCCATCCATCTCATTCTAGGTCTCCCTCTTGACCTAACTCCAATCACTTCTGCACTCAACCCTCTCTTCACTATTCGTTCATCACTGATCCTTTCCATGTGTCCAAACCACCTTAACACTCTCGGATCTAACCTATCTGACAGCTTCATTCCAACCCCCATTCTCTTCCTGACATCTTCAATTCTTACTCTATCTATTCTAGATACAATCAATCATACCTCTCAAACACCTCATCTCCATTACATTCAACTTCTTCCTTTCTTCCTCTCTTGCATTCCAAGTCTCTGCACAATCACACCTTCAGATATCCTTCTCTTTGTATTCATTCCCAAATATCTTTTTCTCATACCACATTTCAACCTACCTAGACATATACTTGCTTCCTTCACTTTGTGATTTACCTCTACATCCACTCGTCCACTCCTTGATACATGCGACCCTAGATACTTAAAGCTCTCGACTTCTTCAAGCAACTCCACATTCACTCCTACATTCAATCTGCCAACAATAATACTCCTTGTGCATTTCATGACTTTTTTTTTACAAATATTCACTTGCAACTTCCTTCTTTCATACACCCTAATGAACTCAGTCACCAAATGATTCAACTCATTTTCAGTATCAGCCACCAGTACAATATCAACCGCAATTAGCAACTGACTCAATATCCACATCCTAACATCCTCACCCACTAGTTCCAAGCCTCTGTTTAATGCTCTTTCATTTACTTCCCTTACCACTCCATCCATATACACATTAAACTACCATGGCGACATTACACAACGTTGACATAACCCAACATTCACCTCAAACCAATCACTCACACCATTTCCAACTCTCACGCATGCTCTACTATTCATGTAAATACTCTTCACCGCATTCAACAAACTTCCACTCATTCCATACAGTTGCCACACCCTCCACAGCCCCTCTCTATCTACCTAGTCATACGCTTTCTCTAAATCCATAAAGGCCCAAAAAGTGTCCCTACCTTTCTCCAAAAACTTCTCACACACCTGTCTTATCGCAGACATCTGATTCAAACATATTCTTCCTCTCCTGAACCCACGGTGTTCTTCCCCAATCAATATCTCAGTACCTATCCCAATTCTCATGATTAACAGTCTTCCATATACCTTACCAGCTACGCTCAACAAGCTAATTCCCCTAAAACTACTACACTCATATTTATCTCCTTTCCCTTTGTAAAGTGGAACTACACATGAATTCCTCCAATCAACTGGGATCCTCCATTTCCTGAAACATATATTCTACAACCTAACCATCTATTCTACTAATGCCTCCCCACCTTTTGACAAGCATTCAGCATGACACCCATCTATACCTGCTTTCGTTGCTTCCAATGCCAAATGTACCTCCCTTTTTGTTATATCACTATCATTCTCATTTCCTAACATTGGCATTCTCCATTCGTTCCTCACCACAATCTCTGCCTCTCTATAATCTTTCTCATTCAGCAGGTTCTTGATATATTCAACCCATCTCTCTCTCACCTTTATTTCATCCACTAACAATTTCCCATTTGCTCCTTTCTCCCTCTCCTCCCTGCCACATTCACCTTTCCTCACTCTTTTCACTTCCTTCCAAAACATCTATTTGTTCCTTTCATTCTCAGACAAGCATCTGCTCCATCTTACATCCGCTTCTCTATTTGCCTCCCTAACCACGTGCTTTGCTAACCTCTTATTTTGCAAAATACCTTTCATATGTCTCCACATTACCTACCTGCAACCATACCTTATAAGCCCGCTTCTTTTTAGCCACCATTGCACTCACCTGCTCATTCCACCATTCACTACCTTTCCTTTTATTTCCACTAGTTTTTTTTTAGGAGTGTGACACCAGGACAGGCAGAAACTGCCCACATCAATAAGGGCCCGGGCACGAGAAAATACCAAGACAAAAAAAAAGAAAAAGGTTAAGGGCAAGGCAGAGATGAGGTAATGTCACATAAAGGAAAACGACAGACAGAAAAAAACAGTTAAAGTACAGAGGACCCAGAGATATGGAGGACTAGGCTCTGAGATGTCGATAGATCTGCTTTTTGAAGGATGAAAGGTCATAAGAATTAGGAAAGACAGAAGGAGGAAGAGAGTTCCAGAGTCTGGAGGTAGATAGGAAGAAGCAGTCACTGCAATGACTCCTTCCACACACTGCCTCAGCACACTTCATAACTTCATCCTTAAAACTGCCACATTCTTCTTCCACTCGCTTCTCCACTTTTTTTTCACTACATTCCATACATTTGTCACACTAGCCTTATATTCACAGCCTTTCTCTTGCTTATGCAAATCATTCACTTTTAGCGAATCTCTTCATCTCTAGCTTCTCCTCTTTCTCCACTTTTCTCCCACTTTCACTCTACTTTCAACTAAATACTGATCAGATATTCCACCATAGCTCTTCTCAGTACATTCACATCCAATACTCTTCCAGTCACCATCCTGTTCACCACAACATAATCCATTAATGCTCTATTAAGTACTCTTCCATTATCCACTTTGACCCATGTATACTTGTGCACATCCTTCTTTTTAAATACAGATTAGAAATCAACATCTCTCTCCCAATTCACATTTCTATTATTTTCTCTCCTCTCTCATTCCTACCAGGTATTCCATACTTCCCAATTACACAATATACTTGATCATTCCCTACTGTAGCCTTCCAGTCTCCCATCAACACCACAAGTGCAAGTACTTCTCTTCCTCTCCCCCTCTCAACTACTGACACCCTACCTGCCACTCTCTCATATGTCACCTCGACATTCCCTTTTATCTTAGTTTCTCTCAGTGCCAGTATATCTATCTTTTTCTCCACAAACTTACTCCCTATTACTTCCCTCTTACTTTCATTTGCATCACAACTACGCACATTCAAAGACCCAATTACTAGGGTTCTGACTGGATCTCTCCTGCCAGAATGACCCCAAATCTTTTGGCTATTCGTTAGAAGTAAAATACAGAAGAGGGGATTCCCATTCCCCCCTCTGCCCCATTTAGTCGACTTTTAAGACACGCAGGAGGAACACGGAGGAAGTATTCTTATAACATCCCAGAAACCGTTGAGAGTGTCTCTCCCAGTGTTAATGATCTCAACCACATCCTCTAACGACCGACCTAAAATAGGGCCATTTTAGGTGATCCTGCAGTTCCCATAGGCAAGTAGTTTTTTTTTTTATGAGTGTGACACCTGGACAGGCAGAGACTCACCTAATTAATAAAGGCCAAGGCATGAGAAAATACCAAGATGAAGGAAAAGAAAAAGCTTAAGGACAAGACAGAGATGAGGTAATGCCACACAAAGGAAAGTTACAAAGAGAAAAACAGTCAAAGTACAGAAGACACAGAGATATGGTGGGCTAGGCCCTGAGATGACGACATATGCTTTTTGAAGGATGAAACGTCATAAGAATGAGAAAAGACATAAGACATAAAAAAGTTCCACAGTCTGGAGGTAGATGGGAAGAAGCAGTTGCAGCACCGACCAATCCATGAGCTACAAATCTCCAAACAGTACCCGTGAGATGAGGCCACTTGGTGAGTGTTGCGTGGCCTCGGCAGTGGGGATGGGATGCAACTCGCCAACTCATCAGAGCAGCGATGGAAGTAGTAGCGATAGAAAAGAGAAAAGAAGATACATTATGGCGAAGAGAGAGAGAATCCAGATTAAAAGTAAGAGAAGGATCATTAATGAGTCTGACTCCCAAAGATTCAACCCTATCAAGGGGATAAGTATAAGAAGAAGCACCACAGATGTGTGAGCAGTATTCTTAGAGGAAAAGTAATGACGAAAACAAAACAAAAAACCCAAATTTTTGGATGAAGATTTAGAAATTTGGTATATGTGATTCCTCCAAGACAAGTTAGAGGCTATATGGATTCCTATTATGTTGATAGAATTAAGAGGGTAAATTTGGCTGGTTTCGAAAACAATAGGGTTATCGGGAGGATGAGAGGATAAAGATATAACCAGAAATTGTGTCTTGGAGCCATTGAATTTAACTAGATTTTGAGTGCCTCACTCAGATACTCTCTGCAAAACGGAGTTGAGAGTAGAAGAAAGAGTGATACAAGACTGATTACGAACAACAGATGAAGGTTGTGAAGAAGAGGCAGAGGAAAAGTGAAAGGTAAAATCATCAGCAAAGGCATGAGGAAGAGAGGAAGATGGGGATTGTAGAAGATCATTAATGGAGAGAAGGCATATAGTAGGTGAATGAACAGAATCCTGTGGAACACCACTGGTAATAGAGAAAGGGCTAGGTGTCGCACCATCAACAACTACTGATATAAAACAGTCAACAAGAAAACTGGAAATCAGAGAACAGAAAGAAGGGGTGAAGACATAGGCAGGGAGTTTGGCCAATAGAGCCTTGTGCCAGAGTCTGTCAAAAGCCTTAGAGATATCAAGGGTGACGACAAAGGATTCTCTATAGTTCCTTAGAGAAGATGACCATACATGAGTAAGATAGGACAGGAGATCACCAGTGGATCTTGCCTTTCGGACGCCGTACTGGTGATCGGAGATAAGTAAGCTAGATTCAAGGCATTTCAAGAGGTAAGCATTGAGCTAAGTTTTGAAAATTTTAGCAGTAGAGTAGGTTAGGGCAATAGGTCGGTAGTTAGAAGGAATAGAGCGGTTACCCTCCCCAGGAACAGGTGGAACCACAGCATGCTTCCAAGATGAAGGATAGATACTGGTTGACAGAATGAGGCAAAAAAACGGCAAAGCAAGGGAGCCAGTTCATCTGCAAGCTCCTTAAGGAACCTTTGCAGCGATACCAATGGGACCAGATGCCTTGTTCGTCTTTGGCGAGCAAAGATCCTTATGAACTTTGCATGAAAAAAGGATAAGGGAGGTCATAGGGTTAGAGAGGGGTAAAGATTGATGAACAGGTGCCCTGGAATCGTTTATAGAAGAGTTAGCGGAAAATTGAGAGTCAAAGGGAGTGGCTTTCTCAGTGGCAGAGTAAGCTAGAGAACCATCAGAATGAATGGGGGGGGGGAAAGCTTGAGTTACAGAAGTTATTGGAGAGCTTTTTGGCTTAGAACCAGAAGCATTTGTCGGTGGGAGAGGAGTTAAGGACATCAACTTTTCTTATTATAAATAAAGCCTTAGACCTTCGAATCTGAGCAGAACAGGAATTCCTAGCTACAATCAAAGCAGAGCTAGTTTAATCGGAAGGAGAGGTATGGTAAAATCGGTGTTCCCTATTCCTAGCCTGGATAGCCATGGAGCAGGCACGGTCAAACCAAGGTTTAGGGGGAGAGAAAGTATTGTTTAGAAGAGGGAATGTATGCCTCTATTCCTGCGGTCATGATCTCGGCAACTTTCTGAGCTACTTTATCAGGGTTGGGGGATCGAAAACAATAGTCGTCCCATGGGAGGTCAAAGAGGAAGTTACGCAAATTTTCATGTTGGGTATACACAAAGTGCCAAAGGCGGCGCTGAGTAGGAGGGATTGGCGGAAGTGGAACAAAAATGGAAGAGACTGAGATCATAGAGTGGCCAGTTTTACCAAGAGGGGAAACCACAGAATAAGAGTAGTTTGAAGAATTAGAAGTAAGAAATAGGTGAAGAGTGTTTGCTGCATATTTGCGACGATCAGGAACACGAGTAGGATGTTTGATTATTTGCTGCAGATCGTGAGTAATAGAGAAAACAAGGGCCTCACTTCCTCCCACATCAGTGTGAGAGGAATGAAGCCACTCTATGTCGTGTACATTAAAGTCTCCAATGTAGAGAACTTCAGCATGTGTGTGAGAAGATAGCAAGGATTCAGGGTCCATGAGCCTTGCAGTAGGAGTTTTAATGTTGCAGTAGACACAGACCCCACCTTTGGAATGAATGCGAGTATACAGATTATAATGAGAGATTTGGAATAGGCCCGTGGAAGCATGTATAGACAGCAGGGTTTCAGATAGTAGGATTAGGTTAGGGAGGAAAGGACCCAATGGCTGTTCCACAGACGAAATATTAGAGTTCAGCTCACGAATGTTAGAATAGTGAAGAGTGAAAGAGGCAGATCTATTGGGAGGTGCAAGGTTATGGGCAGAACCATTACTACCACCAGGTGTGTCTGCCCTCAAACCAATAGTGGTGTCAACACGATCTCCGGAGATTCTTCGCACCCCTCTATGCCGGGTACTTGGGGGCCATTAGCTGTGGACCTTCCATAAATGATAATAAATTTGAGGAAAAAAGAGAGAAAAAGAGACAGATGTGGGGAATGTTGTGACTTGCCAATTTTAATGGAATAGCAAAAGATGTGTAAAGAATACGCCGGAATATTCAGTGTAGATGTAGGCATGAGGAAAGAACTGTCCTGAAGGAAGACTCAACCTGGAACTGTTTGGAGCATCAAAATACCTTCTGTCGTAGTCTTTCAACGGGCTTCTGGTGCCATGGCGAACCTACTAATCATTCACACCAGAATGTCCTCATCGTAAAAAGCTGCTGGCTAGTACAGTGGTAACGCGCTGGCTTCGCATTCACGAGGTCGAAAGATCGGTCCCCGTCCAAGACCGAGAGTTTAAGCTGTTTACTGGCAGGAACTGCTGTGGGTGGACATCACAGTGGGGGGTTGGGGCTTGTCCTGGCTGACGAATACCCATTGTAAAATGGAAATAAAGTTTATTATTATTATTATTATTATTATTATTACCTTCCGAGTGTAGATACCAGTAATTTTTAATGAAGTGTTCACTTCATCTCTAGATGCAATTTCCAAATATTCACGTTGTGACATCAAAAGAGAATTGTAAAAAATAAAAAAAAAGACACTGTACAAAACAAGTCAACTATTGCTTTCAAAGGTAGTGGAATTCTTTCCACAACACAGTGGTAAATGTATCATTAAAAGACGGGCACAAAAATAAATAATTTCAAACATAATCACTCATAGCACAAGTGTCCTGCATACCTCATCAATTAAAGCTTGACAAAACCTTTCAATCTCAAACCTCAGTTTTGAAATCCGTAGAGTTTGATGAAAGACTCGACCAAGCAGACCTAAATCGAATGATAGAAATTCTTGCAGATAAGGTGAGAATTTTGGAAGCAGGTGCTGAAGAGGTGAAAGCCTTACAACGCAAGGTGGAAATGCTAGAATCAGACATTGTCCTACTTAAAAGAGATTTGTCTACGATGAAACTTCTAACAAAAATATCTCCACCTCTCAATTCAGTTTGGTCACCTAATAATGATGATGTCCCTTCTATCAACATCCCTCGGGTTTCTCAAACTAGGTTTTTTGTTTGAAACTGCAAAAAAAAATATCTCCACCTCTCAATTCAGTTTGGTCACCTAATAATGATGATGTCCCTTCTATCAACATCCCTCGGGTTTCTCAAACTAGGTTTTTTGTCTCTGCTTACAATTCCTTCAGCAACACAGCCGGAATGCACCATCTATCACACATAATCAATTCAGTAACAGGTTACAAAACAGTGAATAAGCAATAGCGTCCTTCCCAACTACTAACCGCACAACAATAGGTTCCAACTAGAACAATCTAATTACACTTACCAGCACACATAACCAACCTAGTAAAGGGTTGCAAATCAGCAAAGAGGATATAGAACCCTTCTCCACTTCTTCTAGCAACACAGCAGCTATCACTAACCAGGACAACTAAATTACACCATCCAGCACAAATAACCAACCCAGCAATAGGTTGCATGACAGTGAAGAAAACAGAAAAGACAAAATTGGAGCAGTCACTAATCTACACAGTCCATTGAAGTCCTCTCCCACTCTGAGAGAGAGATACGTAATATTTTGACAAATCAAGGCATTCCCTTTGAAGAAGTCTTGATTAGTGAGCGTTCTTGCAAACCAAATTGGATCTCCTTCGTAACAACTATGTGAAAAGAATTTGAATATATGGCTTACACAGTGAATCAATGCCCTACAGGTATAATTGTCTAGCCATTTCGCAGGGGCAAACAGTGGACACAACCTGGGTTATCTACAAATATCCCAAACTGCGGCCATACTGGAATAAACAGCTAAGAACTTATGAAAAGATCCCCTGTCAGCGAGACTACAGAAAGAGACACAATACAAACCTCTCTTATTGCTGTCCACTCATGAGAAGCTTCTCCTGGAGAGATGGCTCTTATGACCCTAGATTTTCACATAGGCGTACAAGCTTTGATAAGGCCCGATCATACCATTGCAAATACTCAAGTCACCGTTACCCATCCAACGGCAGGTACAGACACTAGGATCCATGGACTACCCCCGAAACATACTATGATGATGAATTCCCAATAGTATCTTACAGACAAAATAAACCATGGACACTCCTAAGAACAAACTAAAAATATGACTATGGATACCACCCTGATGAAGCCTGGTAAGTATGCAACATTAGTGCATGTGAATGCTCAGTCCCTTCTTTCTCATTTTGAGGAAATAATCATATTAACAAAAGACCACAACATAAATATCCTCTGTGTAAGTGAAACTTGGCTTCATCCTACAACTGAAAATAAAAAGGTGAATATCCCAGAGTTTATGATATTTTGTAATGACCATGGCCGAGGGGGTGGGGCCTGTATTTATGATAGAAATTATTTTAGTGCCTCAGAAATAACCACAGGTCTAGAAAAACATGAAGAGCTCTTAGATATATAAATCACTGTGCGGTATCAGAAACTTCCATCTTTCATTATAGGGTGTGTTTACCATCACCCAAAAGCACCTTCCAGTTCATTTAGTGATTTGCTAGAAATGTTAAGAAATATATGTGTATGCCATAAAGCTGTATACGTACGTGGTGATTTTCATGATGACTTGCTCTCAGTAGGTAACAAAATGAAAAGGGTGATCAACACTGTGAAGTTAACACAAATAGTGACAAAACTACGCAGTATAACTCCTGATTATAGGTGTCTGATATATCCGATAATTGGGATGTAGTTCCCTGCCCTGTTGCAGATAATGAGATCAACATTGCTATGCTAATCATAAACAAGCCCAAAAAGATGCCTTTCTTCAAGACATCCCAGTGCCTAAAAAACTACTTCCCTGATGTCTTTTGTGAAGCATAAGTTAAGAACTAATTATTCTCTTTATCAGGAATACAAATATGGTGATAATGGGAATAATGATCCTGTATCGAGGGTTATTATTACTACTTTATCCCCCATTTTCTAATATTTATATATATGGAATTTCTTCAAGAGCAGTGTATTACAAGTATAATTCATGTTCCTATTCTTTGATTTAGATATTTAGATGACATTTTAGCAATTTTTCCTAAAGATATTGATGTGAATACCCTTCTCTGAAATATTAATTAACAAGGGCCTGCTATTAAATTCAATTTGTTATCTATAAGAAGATAATCGTTTAACCTCTTTAGATATACTAATTTATTTTCAGCCTTGCAATAAGTTCAGAATTTATAGAAAACCAACAAAAATCATCATGTTTAAGTGAAAATATCTATTCTTTCGTCCATCTTTTTGAGAGCATTGCTTCATAACAACCCGGAAATAATTATTCTAGAGTTTGAAACTATCAGGTCAATTTAAAGAATTTGTATTACCCTCATATTTTGGAACTTTGCTATAATGAAGTCCTTAATACACATTAAAATAAAAAAAAAAAGAGAAAGAGCCCCCTCCGAATTCCCTTTGCTTAACAAACTTTTCCGATTTCAATAATATTATATAGTTGGACAAATTATTAACTGAGAATCTCGTCTTCACTTGCAGTAAGGCAATTAAGAAAATAATAAGTAAAAAACAGCCCAGCAAAAGAGCGATAATATACAAGTTATCTTCCAAGGATTGCACTTATTGTACATTGGTCAAACGAGCAAAACTTTATAAAACATTATAGTAAATCAGCATTAACATCTTTAAAATAGGTCATATTTCATATGTAACATTTATTCATACTAGTAATACGTCCCACAGAATTGACTGACTGCAAATAGCACAATGGCTTACTGCAATAAGATTGCTTCCAGAAATCATCTTGAATTTGCTGCCATACAGTTAACACCAACTTGTAACTTTAATCTAAACTCTGGTCACTTTACCTTGGACCCAAAAAAAAAGAGAAAGAGCCCCCTCCGAATTCCTTTGCTTAACAAACTTTTCCGATTTCAATAATATTATATAGTTGGACAAATTATTAACTGAGAATCTCGTCTTCACTTGCAGTAAGGCAATTAAGAAAATAATAAGTAAAAAACAGCCCAGCAAAAGAGCGATAATATACAAGTTATCTTCCAAGGATTGCACTTATTGTACATTGGTCAAACGAGCAAAACTTTATAAAACATTATAGTAAATCAGCATTAACATCTTTAAAATAGGTCATATTTCATATGTAACATTTATTCATACTAGTAATACGTCCCACAGAATTGACTGACTGCAAATAGCACAATGGCTTACTGCAATAAGATTGCTTCCAGAAATCATCTTGAATTTGCTGCCATACAGTTAACACCAACTTGTAACTTTAATCTAAACTCTGGTCACTTTACCTTGGACCCACTTATGTGACAATTTTTATTTTAGATATAGCATATTGAATTTCAGATTGCATATTGTTTATAAATTAATCATGATATGGTACTCTTGGGAAGTAGTTACTTTATATTTTATCTAGCTTTAGTGTAGTATTTTATCCGTTGTTGTACTTTCAACGCCGTTTGTATTTTAATTTCAGTGTTTTAGTTAATTGCTCCAAAAATGACGAGAAATTCATTGTCAAATATCTCTGCACTCCATCGTTCCATTTTCCTCTTTAGATTATCTCTCTCTCTCTCTCTCTCTCTCTCTCTCTCTCTCTCTCTCTCTCTCTCTCTCTCTCTCTCTCTCTCTCTCTCTCTCTCTCTCTCTCTCTCTCTCTCTCTCTCTCTCTCTCTCTCTCTCTCTCTCTCTCTCTCTCTCTCTCTATATATATATATATATATATATATATATATATATATATATATATATATATATATATATATATATATGCATACATATATATATATATATATATATATATATATATATATATATATATATTTTTTTTTTTTTTTAGAGTGTGACACCGGGACAGGCAGAAACTGCCCTCATCAACAAAGGCCCGGGCACGAGAAAATACAAAGACGAAGGAAAAGAAAAAGGTTAAGGGCAAGGCAGAGATGAGGTAATGTCACACAGAGGAAAACGACAGACAGAAAAAAAAACAGTCAAAGTAAAGAGGACCCAGAGATATGGAGGACTAGGCTCTGAGATGACGATAGATCTGCTTTTTGAAGGATGAATTGTCATAAGAATTAGGAAAGACAGAAGGAGGAAGAGAGTTCCAGAGTCTGGAGGTAGATGGGAAGAAGCAGTCGCTGCACCGACCAATCCGCGAGCTACAAATCTCCACACAGTACCTGTGAGATGAGGCCGCTTGGCGAGTGTTACGCGGCCTTGGCAGTTGATGAGGGATGCAACTCCCCAACTAATCAGAGCAGCGATGGAAGTAGTAGCGATAGAAAAGCGAAAGGGATGATACCTTACGGCGAAGAGAGAGAGAATCCAGGTTAGAAGTAAGAGAAGGACAATTAATGAGTCTGACTGCCTAAGATTCAACCCTATCAAGAAGATAATTATATAAAGAAGCACCCCAGATGTGTGAGCAGTATTCTAAGCAGGGGCGGATAAGACCTTTGTAAATTTTAAGTAACTGCAATGAGTTATATATATATATATATATATATATATATATATATATATATATATATATATATATATATATATATATATATATATATATATATATATATAATATATATATATATATATATATATATATATAAGACAGTTAAAGCTAGTCAGAGGATGGTTGGGTTAAACCACCAGTTTATACCATTTTCACTGGCACCCTCAATATGTTTTTGTCAAATATGCAATTAATATGGAAATGAAACTCATTTCAACTCTCTCTCTCTCTCTCTCTCTCTCTCTCTCTCTCTCTCTCTCTCTCTCTCTCTCTCTCTCTCTCTCTCTCTCTCTCTCTCTCTCTCTCTCTCTCTCTCTCTCTCTCTCTCTCTCCACAATTTTCTCATTTTGGGAAAGCTTCACAACATTCCAAAATAGGGTTGCTTATATTCGAGTCTGTTTTCCTGTTTGTATGTGTATGTGTGTGTGTGTGTGTGTGTGTGTGTGTGTGTTTGTGTGGGTGGATTGTCTGATGTGTTTATTGGTATTGGTATTCATGTGTATGTGCTTAATGATATTGTTTGCGTTGGTGTGCTTGTTTATTTATTGTTCTTTATGCGTGAGCTCATGGGTTTGTGTGTGAATGTGTTCGTGTGTAAGGGTGTTCGTGGATGTATGCTTATTGGTATTCGTATAGTGTATTTATAGATTTTCGTGTATGGTTGTGTTAATGAGTCCGCATATGTGTATACATACTTGTCTGGATATTCGTTTATGGATATTTGAATATTTTATGCCACAAAATTTATGCTTTATAAACTTTTCGTTGATTGTGTGTGTTTGAATGTGTGTGTGTGTGTTTCAGTATTATCTTGTTTCTTCAATGTTATCCTTTTTTTTATCTTTGAGAAGTAAATATTATCCCTCAACTAGATTTTTTATTCCTCTTAGTCATCCGTTGGAGTTTAATAAAATTTACTTAAAAGAAAGAAAAAAAATATTATATCGACCCCTTTATCGCGAGCATATGTACTAGCGAGTTATCTTGTGGATGCAAGAATGGTGTAGAATCAAATGGTATTGCAAATAGATGACGGATATATTTACTTCATATTCATACATCTTTCATTATTTTCGTTATTTTTTGTTGAATGTGATTTTATGGACTCTTAATTTGGTCAAATTTCAATCTTTGTATATAGTTTGATTTGAGTATTCTATTTTAATTGAGCTTTTCTTACCATGTAGATAATGTTAAAGGTCAAAGATTTCAAAGTAAAGGAAGAGTTAAGCCAAAGGATGAAAGGTCAGAAGAATTAGGAAAGACAGAAGGAGGAAGAGAGTTCCAGAGTCTGGAGGTAGATGGGAAGAAGCAGTCGCTGCACCGACCAATCCGTGAGCTACAAATCTCCACACAGTACCTGTGAGATGAGGCCGCTTGGCGAGTGTTAAGCGGCCTCGGCAGTAGAGGAGGGATGCAACTCGCCAAGTCATTAGAGCAGCGATGGATGTAGTAGCGATAGAAAAGCGATAGGGAAGTTACCTTACGGCAAAGAGAGAGAGAATCCAGGTTAGAAGTAAGAGAAGGGTCATTAATGAGTCTGACTGCCTTAGATTCAACCCTATTAAGAAGATAAGTAAAGGAAGAAGTACTCCAGATGTGTGAGCAGTATTCTAAGCAGGGGCTGATAAGTCCTTTGTAAATTTTAAGTAACTGCAAATAGGAAAAGTAATGACAAAAACGAAACAAAACCCCAATTTTTTGGATGAAGATTTAGAAACTTGGATTATGTGATTCCTCCAAGACAAGTTAGAGGCTATATGGTGTCCTAATATGTTGATAGAGATAGGAGGGTTAATTTCATTAGTTTCGAAGACAATGGGGTTATCAGGAGGAGAAGATAAAGAGATAGCCAGAAACTGTCTTGGAGGCATTGAATTTACCTAAATTTTGAGTGCCCAACTCAGATCCTCTCTGCAAATCAGAGTTAAGAGTAGAAGAAAGAGTGATACGAGATTGATTACGAGTAACAGATGAAGGTTGTGAAGAAAGGGCAGAGGAAAAGTGAAGGGTAAAATCATCAGCAAAGGCATGAAGTATAGAGGAAAATGGGGATTGTAGAAGATCATTGATGAAGAGAAGGAACAGAGCAGGTGAAAGAACAGAGTCCTGTGGAACACCACTGGTAACAGAGAATGGGCTAGATGTCGCACCATCAACAACTACAGATATAGAACGGTCAGTAAGAAAACTGGAAATCAGAGAACAGAAAGAAGGGGTAAAGCCATAGACAGGGAGTTTGGCTAACAGAGACTTGTACCAGACTCTGTCAAAAGCCTTAGAGATATCAATGAGATGACAAAGGATTCTCCATAGCTCCTCAGAGAAGATGACCATACATAAGTAAGATAGGACAGGAGATCACTATAGGATCTTGCCTTGCGGAAGCCGTATTGGTTATCGTAGATAAGTGAGTTAGATTTAAGGTGTATCAAGAAGTGAGCATTGAGCAAAGCTTCGAAAACTTTAGCAATAGAGGAGGTTAGGGCAATAGCTTGGTAGTTAGAAGGAATAGAGCGGTAACCTTTCTTAGGAACAGGTTGAACTAGAGCATGCTTTCAAGATGAAGGGTAGATACTGGTTGACAGAATGAGGCAAAAAAGACTGAAAAGCACGGGAAACATTTCATCTGCAAACTCCTTAAGGAACCTTGCAGGGATACCATCGTGAACAAATGCCTTGTTCGTATTTAGCTAGCGAAGAACCTTATGAACTTTGCGTGAAGAAGGATAAGGGAGGGCATAGGGTTAGAGAGGGGGTAAAGTTTGAGGAACAGGTGCACTGCAATCATTGATAGAAGAGTTGTCAGAAAAATGAGAGCCAAAGAGAGTGGCTTTGTCAGTGGGAGAGCAAGCTATAAAACCATCAGAATGAATGAGAGGATGAAAGCTTGAGTTACAGAAGTTTTGGGAGGTTTTGGCTAAGGACCAGAAGCATTTGTCAGTGGGAGAGGAGTTAAGGTCATCAACTTTCCTTCTTATAAAGGAAACCTTAGACCTTCGAATCTGAGCAGTACAGAGATTCCTAGCTATAACAAAAGCAGAGCGAGTAAAATCAGAAGGAAAGGCTAGGAAGATCGGAGAGCCTGATTCCTAGTCTGGATAGCCATGGAGCAGGCACGGTCAAACCAAGGTTTAGGGGGAGAGAAAGCTTTTGTAGAAGAGAGGATGTGCGCCTCCATTCCCGCGGTCATGATCTCGTCAACTTTTAGAGCTACTTGATCAGAGTTGCAGGATCGAAAGCAGTAGTCATCCCATGGGAAGTCAAAGAGAAAGTTATGCAAATTTTCATGTTGGGTACGCTCGAATTGCCAAAGGCGGCGCTGAGTAGGAGGGATTGGTGTTGGGGGAGCAAAAATTGAAGAGAATGAGATCATAGAGTTGTCAGATTTACCAAGAAGGGAAAGCACAGAATAAGAGTAGTTTGAAGGGTTAGCAGTAAAGAATAGGTCAAGAGTGTTTCCAGCATGTTTGTAACGATTAGGAACGCGAGTAGGATGTTTGATAATTTGCTCCAGATCGTGGGTAATAGAGAAAGCAAGGGCCTCGCTTCCTCCCACATCAGTGTGAGAAGAATGAAGCCACTCACTGTGGTGTACATTGAAGAATATTGAGAAGTTCTTTATGTACCTCATTTGCGATAGTATTATGCAGTGGTAACGATTGAGGCTGGTAATATATTACCCACAGGTCCGATCGTGGCAGGGAATGGCTTGTGTGATTATATCACTGTTGTTACC
>JAXCGZ010004127.1:40000-42500 GCA_037179515.1 Halocaridina rubra
CACCCCGAAATCAGAACATTATAAAAAAAAAAACATAATTTCGGACCGTTCAAACAACCTCAGAGATATTCTGAAACCAATTGCTTCTACAAGTAAGAACAGTAACACTTCGAAAGGACATTGAGTCTACTATGGTTACAGGTGCTACAAGTACACAACGAACACAAATAACCTTTTCTACAAGTGGCTTGGAGAGTGTATATATATATATATATATATATATATATATATATATATATATATATATATATATATATATATATATATATATATATATATATATATATATATATATATATATATATATATATATATATATATATATATATATATATATATATATATATGTATATATATATATATATATGTATATATATATATATATATATATATATATATATATATATATATATATATATATATATATATATATATATATATATATATATATATATATATATATATATATATATATGCAGAGTCTACTATGGTTACAGGTGCTACAAGTACACGAGGAACACAACTAACCTTTTCTACAAGTGGCTTGGAGAGTGTATATATATATATATATATATATATATATATATATATATATATATATATATATATATATATATATATATATATATATATATATATATATATATATATATATATATATTTAGGTACACACATATATATATATATATATATATATATATATATAATATATATATATATATATATATATATATATATATATATATATAAAGCTCGAATTTGAATCTGAAGTGAAGGAAAAACTTCTTTATTGGATTATGATATAAATAAAACTATCAATTCACAGGAAATGTGCTTTAAAAGGTCATTAAATGAATTTTCATAGTTTCCTCCCTTCTGAATATGAGCAATATATTTTTTTTAATATACTATTATTTAGAGCTAATGAAACTCTGTACTGATTACATCATTGTTTATAAGGAATTTTAAAATATCTTCTGATATATGATTGCTGATGATTTTTTACTAGCTCTAATTTATTAAGGAATTTCTTTTTCCTTCGATAGAATGCGAAATCAAAATTATCCAAAAACACTTTGTTCAAAACAGAAAGTAAATTGCATTATTCCAAATTTGGGTTCTGCATCCATTCAATTAAAAAACAGCCAGGATCAAACTAATCTCTCATACCTTTTGTCATTTAGAGGCAATTACATCGCTTCGACCAATTACAAGAATAGGCTCAAATATTAGTAGTGAAGATAAGTTACTTCCTGGGCTGGAGTCTTCCATTGTGTATCAGTATTGCTGTGGCAGCTATGGTGTCACCAATGTGGGCAAGACCGTTAGGCATCTTGCTTCATGATATCTAGAACACTCTGGACTCCCGGCGTGAACTACGAATACAGGAAGTAGTCCTCAGCCATCAGAAATAAGAAATGCACAGAGAGAGTACGCTACGTCAAATATTATTCAAATATTTAAAACTCATTAAAAAGAGTAGATAATAGTTTAAAATTAGAAATGTGTGAAGCACTGGCAATAAAACAACACAAAACTAAGTTAAGAATATATAGTTCACAAAAAGAATTCATGCATTTTTCTAGAATTTTCTTTCTAGCATTTTGAGTGTAAGAGTTGTAACTTAATTTTGTTGATACTTTTATAACTCAATTTTAAGTAACGCTTTGAATTTGTTTCCATTGCTTTATGATTGGTTTTCTTATTTGAATCTTTGTTAATATAATTTCATGCATTTGTACATAGGTACTGACATGGAAGATGATCACAGGTGTGTTTCCCATTTATACCCTCTGTGGTGTAGTTGGTAGCACCTTGGCATAGTAATTATATATCCTAGGTTCAAGTCCTGGTCTGGGTAAAATGAGTTATGTTTTCACATATGGCAACGTGCTTATTGGCTTACTGTTGGTCCCGAATGAGATTGGGAGTTGAATTAAATGAGAAAACAAAACAACGAGTGCGGTTGAGGGAGACTGTAATGTCAACTGAGTGGCATTCAGAGAGAATGCATTCATCCCTAGTATATCAGATAAAAGCTGTAAGGTATGTTTCCCTTTTAGACCTTCTGTGGAGTAGTTGGTAATGCCTTGGCATAGTAATTATATGTCCTAGGTTCAAGTTCAAGTCAAGATAAAAATTATTTATGTTTTCACATATGGTAAGGTGCTTATTTGAATATATATATATATATATATATATATATATATATATATATATATATATATATATATATATATATATATATATATATATATATATATATATATATATATATATATATATATATATATACATATATATGCATATATATACATATATATATATATATATATATATATATATATATATATATATATATATATATATATATATATATATATATATATATATGTATGTATATATATATATATATATAATATATATATATATATATATATATATATATATATATATATATATATATATATATATATATATATATATATATATATATATA
>JAXCGZ010004127.1:45000-79599 GCA_037179515.1 Halocaridina rubra
AAGTTAAGACATGAATACATAAATGCTAAACCAGATATATATGCATATATGCAAACATAGTGTATTCACTATATAATATATATATATATATATATATATATATATATATATATATATATATATATATATATATATATATATATATATATATACATGAATCATTTTTTTTACCCCGACCGGGACTCGAACCTAGGACTTATAATTACTAAGTCAAGGTGCTACCAAGTACACACAACAGAAGGTTAAAAGGAATCCAACCTTATAGCTAATATCTGCTATACTTAGGAATGAACGCATTCTATCTGAATGCCAGTATGTTCATATTACTGATTCCCCAACCTCACTCGTGGCTTTATTTTCGCATTTAATTCAATTCCCAACCTCATTGGGGCTATACAATAACCAATTAAGCACATTACATATGTGAAAACATGAATTATTTTTTACCCCGACTGGTACTCGAACCTAGGACTTATAATTACTAAGTCAAGGTGCTACCAACTACACACCACAGAAGGTTAAAAGGAATCCAACCTTATAGCTTATATCTGCTATACTAAGGAATGAACGCATTCTATCTGAATGCCACTATGTTCATATTACAGATTCCCCAACCTCACTCGTGGCTTTATTTTCGCATTTAATTCAATTCCTAACCTCATTCGGGCTATACAATAACCAATTAAGCACATTACATATGTAAAAATATAAATCATTTTTACCCCGACAAGGACTCGAACCTAGGACTTATAATTACTAAGTCAAGGTGCTCTGCTATACTTAGGAATAAATGCATTCTATCTGAATGCCGCTATGTTCATATTACAGATTCCCCAACCTCACTCGAAGCTTCATTTTCGCATTTAATTCAATTCCCAACCTCATTCGGGCTATACAATAACCAATTAAGCATATTACCTATGTGAAAACATGAATCAATTTTTACCCCGACAAGGACTCGAACCTAGGACTTATAATTACTAAGTCAAGGTGCTACCAACTACACACCACAGGAGGTTAAAAGGAATCCAACCTTATAGCTTATATCTGCTATACTTAGGAATGAACGAATTCTATCTGAATGCCGCTATGTTCATATTACAGATTCCCCAACCTCACTCGTAGCTTCATTTTCGCATTTAATTCATTTCCCAACCTCATTCGGACTATACAATAACCAATTAAGCACATTACATACGTGAAAACATGAATCATTTTTTACCCCGACCGGGACTCGAACCTACGACTTATAATTACTAAGTCAAGGTGCTACCAACTACACACCACAGAAGGTATAAAAGGAATCCAACCTTATAGCTTATATCTGCTATACTTAGGAAATAACGTATTCTATCTGAATGCCACTATGTTCATATTACAGATTCCCCAATTGAATTAAATGCAAAAATGAAGCCACGAGTGAGGTTGGGGAGTCTGTATTATGAACATAGTGGCAGTCAGATAGAATGCGTTCATTTCTAAGTATAGCAGATATAAGCTTTAAGGATGGATTCCTTTTAATTTTCTGTGGTGTGTAGTTGGTAGCACCTTGACTTAGTAATTATAAGTCCTAGGTTCGAGTCCCGGTCGGGGTAAAAAATGATTCATGTTTTCACATATGTAATGTGCTTAATTGGTTATATATATATATATATATATATATATATATATATATATATATATATATATATATATATATATATATAGAGAGAGAGAGAGAGAGAGAGAGAGAGAGAGAGAGAGAGAGAGAGAGAGAGAGAGAGAAATACTATGTAAATTACTCTTTTATGTCATAAAACATACATATGTATGCTAAAGATTTGAGAGAGAGAGGGGAGAGAGACAAAGATAAAAAGATAGCTAGATTGGTGGAAAGATAGATAGAGAGAGATCAGCTACTTATATCATTACGAATTCGTTCCTAAGGCAAATTGTAAATATGAGGTAAAGGCTTGAGAGGTAAGAGATAGAGATAGAGAGTGATTGTGTATTTGTTTGTTTGTGAATGTGTTTGTGTCGCGGGTGGTACAAAATGCACTAAAATGGCTATCATATGTATAAAAGACTATTGTCAATATTAGCATAGGAGCAAATTCTATCATAGTATAAAAAATTAGACTTATTTCAGCAAAATATATTTAAAACTCATTATATTAGTCACTATGTTTATAGGAGATAATTAAAGTACAAAAAAATCACACTATTGTAATATATATTAACGATTGAAAAGCTATATGATTATATTTTATGCTCATTTTTTTTTAATGATAATGAGAATTATTTTATGTTTCATATATATTTTTTTCTGTTTTCAAAATATTGGAGGATGGTGACTCAGTTCCCTTTCCGACACTTTCAGACGGTGTCGGAAATTAAGAGGAAAATATATGTCCCTCGACAGGGCTGAGAGGAGGTCATTTCCATTCCTCTTCAGATCACCATTTAGATGCTCTCTCTCCCTCTCTCTCTCTCTCTCTCTCTCTCTCTCTCTCTCTCTCTCTCTCTCTCTCTCTCTCTCTCTCTCTCTCTCTCTCTCTCTCTCTCTCTCTCTCTCTCTCTCTCTCTCTCTCTCTAATTGTGTTTTCTTCTATCCAAATTATATCAAATTATAATGCTAATGATTTAGGTTATCAATGTATATATATATATATATATATATATATATATATATATATATATATATATATATATATATATATATATATATATATATATATATATATATATAATATATATATATATATATATATATAAAAGAAGCCAAAAAAAAAAGGCCCATAAATAAAACACAAAAAGAAGCGAAGATGTACTATATCTTACGACTGGACTACAGTCCTCTTCAGGTACATTTGTTCCTGAAGAGGACTGGAGTCCAGTCCTAGTATATAGTACATCTTTGCTTCTTTTTTTGTTTTATTTATGGGACTTAATTTTACTTCATATTGTGCTGTGATATAACAGTTTATTTTGCATATATATATATATATATATATATATATATATATATATATATATATATATATATATATATATATATATATATATATATATATATATATATATATATACTGCGTGCACACCAAAAAAAAAACCTGGTTGATGCCTTATTACAACCCTTAGTGCTCCTTCAGAATTCAGCAGGAAAAATGTTGTAACTCCATATGTCTGTATGGAATCCAAAATTTACCTCAAAACCTGGGGAAAAACATGGAAGATTTAATAATATATGGTTTTTGTGTAAAAAGCATTGAGCATTCTTGCCTGTTTATAAGAAAAAATACATCGAAAGTTCAGGAAAAAATAACTTAATGTTCTTAGCAAATCTTTGGTGAGAGTCGCAATCATAAATGTTGGGCGGACCTTAGTGGAATTACATGTTTGTTTTATACGACCTCATTGGGTACCACCAAAATACCTGGAATGAAGTCGGAATTAATGGTTTTGGTTGGAAAATTGTCGGACTGGTATCTCTGTTGAAAGAAAATCCTACTCGATACCTGTGAAATAACTTAGAGTGAAGCGGAATAAATATGATTACCTTCCAAACATTTTGAGATTTTCTCAGTGACTTTATCAAGACATACGAGTATTACCTTTGGGAAGGGATTTAAATTGCATAGCCATGGCAGATATGTTTTAGAAAACTTCCTCACTAAAGCCACGATTGAATCATTGGAAATATCATTCAATCCAAAACAAAACCAGATTTATAAAGAGATATGTTATTGAACTAAAAGTACTTATTTACCAATTGCTTTCATACAAGTCACGAGTAATGTTAAAAATATAGAACTCAAGCCAATCTAAGCTTAATTTTTCTTCCCTCAAGACCAGCGTAATGCATTAAAAATCATCTTCAACCCAATCTAACACTATACTAAAAATCCACTAAAGAAAAGCAAAAACCTTTTAAGAGCTGCTTTCCTTTCATTGTAATGAATTTACGAAATCTAATGTACTACACTGAAAATATCCACTGATCAGACTCAAAACACCTGCGGGCGCGAGTGTGCAGGTACAGTTTTTTGGATGTCATGTAAATTGCAAACTCTCTCTCTCTCTCTCTCTACTCTCTCTCTCTCTCTCTCTCTCTCTCTCTCTCTCTCTCTCTCTCTCTCTCTCTCTCTCTCTCTCTCTCTCTCTCTCTCTCTCTCTCTCTCTCTCTCTCTCTCTCTCTCTCTCTCTCTCTCTCTCTCTCTCATGTAACAACAAACAACATTTCAGTGTATTTCTTCATATAAAATAAAAACACAGCCTAGGTATATTTCGCTTTGATACAGAGAAGAAAACATAAAAATAAGGGAGAATTGCTTGATACTTTTGCAGTTGCAGTTGGAGATATATTTATATACGTCATCATCAATCATC
The DNA here is from genome assembly GCA_037179515.1 of Halocaridina rubra. Classification (NCBI taxonomy): domain Eukaryota; kingdom Metazoa; phylum Arthropoda; class Malacostraca; order Decapoda; family Atyidae; genus Halocaridina; species Halocaridina rubra. The sequence goes on from JAXCGZ010004127.1 coordinate 49,369, forward strand.
ATTCAGTTAAGCTCAGGGGTGATTTTTTTTAATGATTTCTACGTTTTGGATTTCAAATGCACATGAAAGAGGAGGAGGAGGAGGAGGAGGAGAAGCAAAGGGAGGGGGCAGGAAAAGGGAAATGGATGAGGACAATGAGGAAGTGCAAGGAGATATGGAAAAGAGAGGAGAAGAGGTGGATCACAAGTAAATGTAGAGAGGAGGAGGAGAAAGAGAAAGAAGAAAAGTGAAAAAAAGTCGAGCAGACGAATGAGGAAAGAAGAAATGGGCTAGAAGAAAATAAAGAGAAAGATAGGTAAGAGACAGAAAAAAAAGGAAGAGTCTGAAATGGTAGAGAAAGACTATCTGGAATAGGAGAAGGATAAGAAAATGAGAGTGGAGGAGAGGGAAGATAGCTATCTATTGGAACCTAACAGATTACATGAATTTATACATACATACATACATACATACATACATACATACATACATAGTTAGTTAGTTGATACACGAAAAAATTGAATAATAAAAGAAAAAAAAATTACCAAATACCCACCTGTCAACAGTACTGAGTTAAGTTGCCAAGTAGTACAGCAGTCCTATTTTCTTAATTTTTTTTGCTTTTCTTTTAGCTTTCTCTTTTGCTATTTTGTTATTTTGTATATATATTGAGTTAAATGTAAAGACTAAATCCCGTGATAACATATCTTGGTTAGCTAGTCAGTTTATCAGTTAGGAAGAATATATAACAGAAACAGGTGGGTGCCACCTCGAACACAAATTCGAATTTTCCTTCAGGTTTGACTTTTGTTTTTCTTTTTCTTTTTATACTTAAATTACCATGGTCAAGTTTTTAAGTTAAGATGTGTGTTACCAGAAAGGAGACAAACTGAGTCACTAAATAGCACTTATATGGAGATATAAAAATTCTGTGTGAAGGTAAATTAGAAGTTTTTTCTCTTTTCTTTTTTTTTCCCTCTTTCTCGTCTTCTTTCTATATTCTGTGAGAGGGAGAACATAAAAATGAAGCCATCTCTGTCCCAAACCTCTCCCACCCATGGGTCGGGAGAAGGGGTAGTCATCAGAGGACTTAAACAGAGAATCAAGAAGTTAGAGGAAATGGTTACAAGCCTTGATGATAAAATTCGGAATATGGATGGAGAAATGAAAGAGAATGAAACACTCAGAGAACAAAAAAGATCTTTGGAGGAAGCAAATAAAGCACAAGGGCAGGAGAGAAAGGAACTAGAAAAAAGAATAAAGAAGCTGGAAGGGGAAAAGAGTCAACTAGAATCTAGAATTTCTAAACAAGAAGATAAAAACAAACAGCTAAATGACAACCTAAAGGAATTAGATGTTAGTTCACTGCTCTCTTCTGAGAGAGACGAGATTGCTGCTTGGAATGTTCAGATTAAGGAAAACATTGAACAGTTCAGAAAAGAGTTCCAGGAGCTGAATATGGAAAATGATGCCATGAAAACGTCCTTTGCTGATGCACTAAAGGGGAATGTGGCAGTAAAAGAGGCTGTAAAGGTGGTGGCACTGGAAAACATACAAACAGTTGACTATAAAGAGACAGTAATCGAAAAAATGAAAGACGTTGTGATGGAAAGGGCAAACCCACTCATCAGACAGGCACTTGATAAGGAGAAGACAGTGGTAATCTCAGGCATAAGTGAATCCCAGGAGCCAACATGGCAGGGGAGACTTGAAGAAAATAAAGCTAACGTTGTAGACCTGATAAGAAAGCTTGGAGTAGTATGTGGTCCTGAGGATATTGTAAACATACACCAACTAGGTAAATATTCGAGGGAAGGAAAGCCGAGACCAACAAAAGTAACCTTTGAGAGAGGGGAGACATGTAGGGAAATATTGTTGAGAAAAAAAAGTCTAATAGACCTTCAAGAATGCAAAGAAGTGTTCATTAGACGATACAGAACACAGGAAGAGATGGGAAAGATAAAAAACTTGTTGCAAGAGGCAAGAAGGTTAAATGATGAAAGAAATGAAGAAGAGAAGAAAAATTTTCGTTACAGAATACTTCCAGACAAAGGGGAGATAAAGAAGATAATGACAGAAGATCAGGGGATGGGGCCTCATTAAGATTGTTATACACAAATGCTGATGGATTAGCTGGTAAGGCAGTAGAATTAAAAGATAGGATTCACAACAGTAAGGCAGATATAGTAGCAATTACAGAGACTAAGTTGAGTGAGGACATAAACAGTGTCACAGTTTTTCCTAAGGGCTTCAGAATACTAAGGGTCGAAAGATCTGAGAGGACTGGTGGAGGGATAGCACTGCTCATAAGTGAGAGGATTCAAGTTGAAGAAATAAACTTGGCTATAGAAAGTGAGTTCAGGGAATTTCTTGTTGCTCGCATAAATACTGGGTCAGAGAGCATTATAATAACTGTTGTATACAACCCACCAAGGAACCAAAATAGGCTTGAAATTTATGAGGAATGTCATATAGGTACGATTGAAGTCATAAACTCAGTTGTTAACATGGCGCGGGAGAAAAAATGTAGGATTTTGATTATGGGAGACTTTAATCATAAAGAGATAGATTGGATAAATCTTGACCCACACAGTGGTGAGGACTCATTTGGGGCAAGATTCCTAGATTGCGTACAAGGGAATTTCCTACACCAACATGTAATGGAACCAACAAGAGCCAGGGGTGGGGATGAGCCATCACTACTTGATCTGGTGTTCACAGATAATGTGTTGGATATTGAAAATATTGAGTATGAACCACCAATTGGAAAGAGTGACCACTGTGTGTTGTTGATGGAGTATATCATTGAAGACATTCTTCCTGAGAGTAGAGGCACTGAGGACATGAGGAGGAACTATCCGAAAGGAGATTACATCAAAATGAATGAGCTTTTTGCAGTTATTGACTGGAGAACCTTATTTTACAACAAATCTGTACAAGAAATGTATGACATCTTTTGTGAGAAATATGGGAAGATAGTAGATTGCTGCATACCTGTCACCAAAGTAGGTGTAATTCATGCCAGAGAGAAATGGTTCGATAATGGGTGTAAAAGAGCTAAGGAGTGGAGAGACAAATGCTGGAAAAGGTATAGGAGGAGAAAAAACATAAATGCCTGGCAAACCTACAAAAGAGCAAGAAATGACTACCTAAGTAAAAGGAGAGAGGCAGAGAGAGATTATGAGAGGGACATCACCAGGAAGGCTAAAGAAAATCCCAAGCTTTTCCACAGCTTTATCAGAGGAAAACTGAAGGTAAAAGAACAGGTTTTAAGGCTAAAGAGAGCGGATGGAAGCATCACTGAGACGGACGAAGAGATCTGCAAAGAATTGAACAAGGAGTTTCAGTCAGTATTTACAGTAGAAAATACCCCACCCCCTCAGATTGCAGTGATAGAAGCTCAAGGGCCGGTACTAGAGAACATCAACCTTACAGCCACAGAGGTATGCAAAGCGCTGATGGATTTAGATGTTCATAAAGCTACAGGTCCTGATGACATATCCCCTCATGTGCTTAAAAAATGCGCAAACACAATATCAGTGGCACTAAGTATCATATTTAAGGAGTCACTGGAGTCGGGGGAGATTCCAAGATGCTGGAAACAAGCAAATGTGATACCTATCTTCAAAAAGGGAAGGAGGGATACGGCTCTGAACTATAGACCAGTTTCCTTGACCAGCATAGTTTGCAAACTTATGGAGAAACTACTAAGGAAACATATCTCTCTTCACTTGGAATCCTTCAACTTTTTGTCAGTGAGGCAACATGGCTTCAGAGAAGGAAGATCAACAGTAACAAACTTATTAGAATTTTATGATGAGGTAAGCCAAATCTTACAGGAAAGAGAGGGCTGGGCAGATTGCATATTCCTAGACTTCCAGAAAGCGTTTGACACTGTTCCACATGGGAGACTTATTAGGAAGCTGCAATCAATGGCTAGAATAGGTGGAAATGTCTTGGAATGGATAAAAACTTACTTAGAAGGAAGGGAACAGAGGGTTAGAGTAAGACACTCAGTGTCTGAATGGAGAAGAGTTAGTAGTGGAGTTCCACAGGGTTCAGTTTTAGGGCCACTTTTGTTCCTTGTATATGTAAATGACCTACCAGAGTCTGTAAATTCATTCATGAATATGTTTGCAGATGATGCAAAGATTGTGAAGAAAGTAAAAAACGAGAACAATGGTAGAGAACTTCAGGAGGATCTAAATAATCTGCATGAGTGGTCAGAAAAGTGGCTAATGAAATTCAATACCTCAAAATGTAAGGTAATGAGAATGGGTACAAGTGCAAGAAGGCCCAAGCTTGACTACTCGGTGGCTGGAGTACAACTTCAAGAGACAGAAAATGAGAGAGATCTAGGAGTAAACATACTGGCAGATTTGTCTCCAGAAATACATATAAATGGCGTAGTAAGGGCAGCATATGCATTCTTATCAAACGTAAGGGTAGCCTTCAGGCACATGGACAAGGAAATGTTCAGAAATATTTATGTAACCTATGTGAGGCCAAAACTCGAATATGCAGCCCAATTTTGGAATCCGCACTTGAAAAAGCACATAGCTAAGCTTGAAAAAGTTCAAAGACATGCCACGAAACTGGTGCCAGAAATACGCAATCTCGGTTATGATGAGAGGCTGAGGGAATTAGACTTGCCATCACTCGAAGCTAGAAGAGTAAGGGGGGATATGGTGACAGTCTTTAAATTCCTTCATGGTTATGATAGAGTGGATAGGGATCGATATTTCGATATGGCTGGCTCTAGAACTAGAGGTCATAGTTTGAAGCTTCGTAAGAAAACTTGTTTGCAGGATGTAAGGAAATACTTTTTCAGTGTAAGAGTAGTTGATAATTGGAATTCGCTAAGCGAGGAGGTAGTTAATGCTATCTCAATCCATAGTTTTAAGGACAGGTATGATAAGTATCACTAAGTCTAAAAATGGAACCGATCAGGAGACGGGAAGATACGAGCTTTGGGCTCTTTCCCGTAAACACAATTAGGTAATCAATTAGGTAATCACATACATACATACATATTTACATACATACATACATGCCCAACAATCCCATCTTACCATACTGGTCGATATTTAGCCATTCTGCATACTAATTTATTCCCATGTACATAATGAAAATATATTCCAGGACCCTTAAATCCAGCTCCTTTACTCTCAGAAAATGACAGAGAAGGATTTGCGTTTGATTCCTCTCTCTCCATGATCTCTTTTACCAATGCAAGTGTCCTCACCTCTCACGATATATATTTTTGGGAAAAGGTTCTGAGCATTTATCATTTTTACTCATAGTAGGATTTTCTTATTTCCTTGTTCCTCATAGTTCGATCTCTTGAATAAATAATGATCGTGGTTGTGTCTTTATGTCACACAGTAAATATCAGTGTCAAAGTTTTTACAGAAGCAAGCGTGTCAGAGAACAACAAATGTTGGCGAGTAATTGAAGATGGACTACAAGACGATCTGACAAATCTCAGTGCTTGTAGGTCGTTTTACGTTTAACAATATTAATATGAATGGAGGTTGTTATGTGTCACAATTAGTCCCCATGAATGAGTGTACATAGAGAGGTTGGAGAGAAGGAATTAAGATTGGATGCCCTTCCTAATGTCCGTCTCCTGCTGTTGCTGTTACTGCTGCCGATGTGAAAGTTACTTGTAAATATAATGATAGATTATCTGTCGTACATATAAATGCACAATCCCTGTTATCCCATATACTAGAAATTGAACATATGCTTGTACAAGAAAATATTGATGTTCTTTGCATTAGCGAATCATGGCTGTATCCGTCAATTAATAATGCATTTATTAATATTCCTTCATATAATATTTATCGCTATGACAGTGGTAGAGGTGGAGGTGTATGTTTATATGTTAAAAATTATTTGAAGGCCACTGAACTAAATCTTGAAACTGAGAAGCACGAAGGAGTGGAAGATAAATGGATCTCTGTCCAACATAAAAAGTTTCCTTCTATTATCATAGGCTGCGTGTACCGCCACCCCAAAGCCTCGGTAACCTCTTTTAGCTATATTTTGGACGCTTTTAAGGAGATAATTTTAAAAAACAAACCAGTTTTTATATATGGCGATTTTAATGATGATCAACTAAAAAGAGAAAATAAAATGAGTAGACTTATTAAGAATTTAAATCTAGAACAGATTATAAATAAACCAACTAGAATCACTCCCACTTCAGTTTCCCAAATCGATCTAGTAATAACAAACTCCAAACATATGATAACTAAGTGTGACGTAATGCCAAGCCCTATAGCAGACCACGAGGAAATTGTAACGTCCCTAAATATTCGCAAACCAAAGAGACAACCAATCTTTAAAACATTCAGATGCTTAAGAAATTATTCACAAGAATTACTTTGTAGTTTACTTATGAATGAAGTACATAAATTAAATGAAATTCTATATACCGATAATATTAATACACAAGTAAATATTTTAACCAGTGTCTTATCATCATGTATAGATCGATGTGCACCACTCGTGACAAGAGAAATATTTCGTCCCCCCGCTCCTTGGATAACAGATGACATAAAAAACATTATGAAAGAAAGAGACAAACTACAAAATGAAGTAAAACTACAAAGAGATAATATCCCTTTAAGAGAAAAGTTTACAGAGCATAAGAAACAAGTAAAATCATTATTAAGTAACAGCAAGAAACAGTATTACAAAAATGAATTTCAAAACGCTAAAGGCAATATCTCTGATACATGGAAAATTGCTAAAACCATGCTTTCCAATAACTGTAATAAAAGTAGTAACATATCAATTATACCCGATGAGGTAGATGTAAGTGCTAAAGCAGAAGAGTTCAATAATATTTTCGCTGAAGTGGGGAAAAAAACCTTTGAAAAAACAAAAAAAGAAATAATAAATGAAATCAATAATAGTAATGGTGGTAATAATAATGATGATGGTAGTAGTAATAATAATAGGAATGTTGATAATGGTGTAAATAATAATGATGGTGGTAATAATGGTAATGATAATAGTGATGATGGTAGTAATAATAATAATAATGTTCAAGAACATAGTGCATTCAATAGAAGTAATGATGTCTTTAACCCTACTACAGTAGATTGTAATACAGTAATCTTAGTAATAAAAAATCTGAAAAAAACTAATGCATATGGATCAGATGGAATTTGTTTTCGTTTTATTAGAGATTCATTATTTGTAATAGCTTATTATCTGACGGTAATAATCAATACTTCCATAGTTACCAATATCTACCCAGATTTATGGAAAAATCCCCATGTAATTCCTGGTTTTAAAAATGGAAATCCTGACGACGTCTCTAACTATAGACCAATCTCTTTACTACCAATTTTATCAAAGATACTTGAAAAGATTGTTGCAAATCAGTTAAGTGAGTTTCTTGAAAAAAAATAAACTTATTGCAAAAAGTCAACACGGTTTCAGGCCAAAATTATCAACTGAAACTGCCTTATTGAAAATATCAGATGAAATATACAAAAATATAGATAATAAGAAAATATCATTGCTACTACTACTCGATCTTTCTAAAGCTTTTGATAGTGTACACCATACCATTCTATTAGAAAAATGCAAAAAAATGAACATTGACCCAAGCTGGTTCGAGAACTATTTAAAAAACCGCTACCAGTCAGTCAGAATAAAAGATGTAGTCTCAAGTCGCAAGAAGGTATTGTTTGGGGTCCCTCAGGGATCGATCCTAGGACCTATACTTTTTCTAATATATGTAAACGATCTAGTAAAATATTTACCTAACTGTTATGTCATTCAATATGCTGACGATACTCAAATCTTAATTGAAGGAGAAATTAATGATTTAGAAAATATTATTCGTAGAGCAGAAGAAATTTTGTATATGGCTAAACGTTACTTTCTAAAAAATGGTCTGTTACTTAATGAAACTAAAACCCAATCTATTCTTATCGGATCCAGACAATTATTATCAGAAGTTGATGACAATCTTCATATAAATTTTAACGGTAATATCATTAAGCCAATGAACTCGGTAAAGAACCTAGGTGTCTATTTTGACCGTTACATGAATTTTGAAATGCATATAGATGAAATTTATAAAAAAGTAATGGGTACTCTAATATATCTAAATAGGGTAAAAGACTCATTTGAAACATCAACTCGTATAATAATTGTCCAGTCCTTAGCTATGAGTTTAATTAATTACTGTCTCAAAGTTTGGGGATGTACAAATAAGACTCAATTACAAAGAATACAAAAGTTACAAAACTTTGCAGCACGAGTGGCTGTTGGCAATGTAAGAAAATACGAGCACATCTCTCCTGTTTTAAAAGATCTAGAATGGATAAAGATTAGAGATAAATATGTTTTTGATATATGTACCTTTGTTTTTAATATACTAAGAAACAATATTCCTGATTGCTTGTATAATTTTTCTACAGTAAGCTCAGTTACCGGTATAACTACCCGTCAAGGGGAAGATTTATTAGTACGAAGGTCTAAAACTGATATTGGCTCAAGAGATATAAACATTCGTGGACCTCATTTATATAATCAGCTTCCCAGAGAACTAAAAAATGCTGGTTCAGTGTATACTTTTAAAAATAATCTTAAGAAGTTACTCTTAAAGGAAGATTTTACTTGTAAATTTTAATTGTACACCCATATTTGAATACCCAATGTATGTTGGAAATAAAGTCTTATTATTATTATTATTATTATTATTATTATTATTACTATGGTAGACCCGACTATACGTCAAGTGCCTCCCGACTCACACGTGGTCCCTCGTGTATAACAATGATAATTGACCCTGAAACTAACAATGACCCAAAGTCTCTTCAGCGGACAAAAGCGAAATAAATGATAGTTAAATCTGCGGAAATAGCTGAATCCACTTTTTTTTTTATTATTAATGAAGGAAAAAATAAAATGTCTTTCAAACAGGTTCAGCACATTTCTTCTTCCAATATCACCAGAAGAGATTTTATTTTTTGGTATTGTTAAATAATATTGCTATGTCATTTGCCATATTTACTTACAGGGAAATTTCCGTATTTGCCAGCTAGTTTGGTCACTTCTTTGTTTGATTCCTTGATTGCTTGATATATTTTTCTTACCTTTTTATCATTGAAATTAATTTTATTTACTTATTAGATTATAGTACTTATCTACTTTCCTCAAAAATGTTTTAATTTTTTTCTAGTGGAAATTCCCAGTGAATTAATGAAGCTCTAAAATCAATAACAGTTCCTATTTCTCTTGGGTTTTTGTCTGTTTTCTTGGAAGTCTACTTGTTTACTTGTATATTCATTTACTTTGTTACTTACGTGAATGCTTCATTAATTATATATTTACATACTATGCATAAATATATATATATATATATATATATATATATATATATATATATATATATATATATATATATATATATATATATATATATATATATATATATATATATATATATACATACATATACCTTGGCTGTTTCCCCCTTTAATTGGGGGGTAGCCGACATCAAGAAAGGAAAACAAATAGGGGGAATACTTTCCTCTATGGGCAATGACGAGGGAGCTAGTGACCGTTCAGATGGCACTGCTGGAGTGCCACAGCCCATCCTCCCGGCTCTTCCACAACCTGTGTCGCTTCACAACTGCCAGCTCCTCCTACTGTCCCTACCACAGGGCTATCTCTGTAAGATGCAGCCCCGTGGTAAAAGCAGATGCCCATCAGAGTCGGGTCACAATCGCTCGCCACTCCTTCCTATTCCTAGCACGCTCGCTTGCTTTCCTCACATCCATCCTCCTATCATTCAGGGCTCTCCGTACTCCATCCGTCCATCCAAATCTAGGCCTCCCTCTAGCATTTCTACCATCAACTCTCGCATTCATCACCTTTTTCAGCAGCCTTTCATCATCCATCCTTTCCACATGGCCAAACTATCTCAGAACATTCATATCTACTCTGGCTGCAATTTCTCTCCTCACACCCGTTCTTGCTCTCACCACTTCATTCCTAACCCTATCCAATCGAGATACACCAATCATACTCCTCAGGCATTTCATCTCAAACACATTTAGTTTCCGTCTCTCACTTACTTTCATACCCCATAACTCTGATCCATACATCACAGTTGGAAAAAACCACTTTCTCATACAAAACTTTCTTAACATTCATTTCCAACCCTCTATTCTTCATCACTCCTTTTAATGCACCCAACACTTTACATCCTTCATTCACTCTGTGACACACATCTGCTTCCACTCCACCATTTGCAGCTATAACCGAGACTAAATACTTAAACTGATTAACCTCCTCAAGTGTCTCTCCATTCAACATAACATTCAATCCAGTGCCATCCTCATTTCTTGTACACCTCATAACCTTACTCTTTCCCACATTCACTCGCAGCTTCCTTCTCTCACACACCATTCCAAATTCTGACACTAACAGACACAGCTTTTCCTCTGAATCTGCCACCACCACAGTATCATCTGCAAACAGCAACTGATTCAGCTCCCACTCGTTATCATCCTCATCTACCATTCTCAAACCTCGACCACGCACTCGCTCATTCACCTCTCTTGCAAATCCATCAATATACAAATTGAACAGCCATGGTGACATCACACATCCCTGTCTCAGTCCCACACTCACTGGAAACCACTCACTCACTTCATTCCCTACCCTAACACACGCTCTACTACCCTCATACAAACTCTTCACTGCATGCAACAATTTACCATTGATTCCATATAATCTCAAAACATTCCACATAGCCTCTCTATCAACTCTATCATATGCTTTCTGCTGATCCAAAAATGCAAAATACACATCCTTACCCTTTGCTAAATATTTCTCACTCATATATATATATATATATATATATATATATATATATATATATATATATATATATATATATATATATATATATATATATATATAAGAACTCTGCTAAAGTGCTACCAACTACATCGCAGAACGTCTTAAAAGGGAAACAAACCTTACAACTATATCTGCTATACTTGGAATGAAAGCATTCTATCTGAATGTCACTCTGTGGCTTCATTTTTGCATTTAATTAAAATCTCAGTCTCATTTGGGACCAACAATAATCAAATAAGCACATTACCATATGTGAAAACATGAATATTCTTTACGCCAACAAGGACTTGAACATAGGGCACATAATTACTGTGCGAAGGTGCTACCAACTACATCAGAGTAGGTTTTAAAAGGAAAACAAACATTACTGGTATATCTGCAATACTAGGAATGGATGCATTCTATCTGAATGCCACTTTGTTCATATTAAAGTTTCCCCCAACCTCACTCTTGACTTCGGTTTTGCATTTATTTCAAATCTCAATCTCATTTGAGATAAGAAGAAATCAAATAAACAAATTACAATATGTGAAAGCATGAATAACTTCTACTCTGAATGGGACTCAAACCTTAGACACATAATTACTGTGCCAAGGCCCTACCAACTACACCACAAAAGGTCTTAAAAGGGAAACAAACATTACAGCTATATCTGCTATACTAGCTTCGAGTCGAGGTAGGGGTAAAATTGTTCTTGTTTTCACATATGGTAATGTGCTTATTTGATTACTGTTGGTCCCAAATAAGATTGAGATTTGAATTAAATGCGAAAACAAAGCCACGAGTGAGGTTGGAGGAAACTGTAATATGAACAGAGTGGCATTCAGATAGAAAGCGTTCATTCCTAGTACAGCAGATTGAGCTCTATGGTTTGTTTCCCTTTTAAGAATTTCTATGGTGCAGTTGGTAGAATTTATTTTGTTTGTGTGTATATGTATGCATGACTGTGTGTGCCTGTGTGTTTATGTTAGTGTATGTGTGTGTTAGAAAAAGAAAGAGATAATTCGATAGATAGATAGATAGATAGATAGATAGATAGATAAATAGATAAGAGAGAGAGAGAGAGAGAGAGAGAGAGAGAGAGAGAGAGAGAGAGAGAGAGAGAGAGAGAGAGAGAGAGAGAGAGAGAGAGACTTTGGGTCGAGTACATATACTAGTGTATTCACATCTGACGAGCAGATATACATATACATGATTTCCCACTAAGCAAACGTAGACACCGTTTTGGTTTTACTTCAAAGTTTTATATTTGGATGACATTCTTGGTATCAACCCTATCCCCAGTCTAATATTAGGATCGGCATAAAGTTAAATTGACTTTAATCCCCCCACATAGCTGAACTAGATCAACGCTTGACATTTTTAGCATGTTCCGAATTTGATTTCCCCGATATGAATTGCATAATATTTTTTTTTTCATCAGAATCTCCAAAGTTACCAAAATTTTAATATATTTTTTGTTTGATAGCCATGAGAAGGTTAATTAAACCTATTACAGACAGATTTAGAACATTTTAAAATTCTCAGTACCAAAGCCATTTATATTTCATATCGTTAGACTCATTTAGATGAGAGAGAGAGAGAGAGAGAGAGAGAGAGAGAGAGAGAGAGAGAGAGAGAGAGAGAGAGAGAGAGAGAAAGAGAGTTCTCTTGTAGTAGCCACTCTAAGCTCAGCCATTTCAGTGAGTACCTTATTCGATGTATTGCCTACGGCATTAGCAACCTTCGGCCCATAGCAAATTTTTCTGTGGCCCTCGGGGATTTTCCAGCTTACTCAAACCATTGCTCACCAAATTAACTGAAAGAATTCCAACTTAATCTTCAAAAATTCCTTTGCTTAAAAACTAAAGGTCATCAGATTTGCTGTCATAAAACATATAAAGGAATATTCTTGATATATCAAAGGGTTAAAGAGAAACGCTACTTAAATGTCCAAATATCAAATCCAAAAATATTGAAATGTGTAAATCCCTCTAGTCCTCCACCCGAAGACCGCTTAATTTCCAATATTCATTCAAATTAATAACCAAAAGGTCATTAACATTTGGTCTGCAGTCACTTGGAAAAGGTAATATAATGTAACCAGTGATCAAAAGGTTGTCAATGCCTGTGTTAGGTGAATGGTGTGATAAAACCTTCTTGAGTTTTGGTACTGTAAGTAGAAATGGTAATTGCAAAGCCAAAAATTTGGCCCTGATTATTGGGTTCCTGAGAGATGAAGAAGACTTATGTTCCTTTGACTAGATTAAGCGGCTTATGTTATTCCTATTGACAATTTTAGACTAACATTAGAAATCAGTATCCTAATTTAGGGTTTATTAGGATAGTGAATGACAGAGGAGATGATTGCATCGTAAACTTCTTATGAAGAGTTTAATAGCATGAAATTCATTCTCTCTCTCTCCTCTCTCTCTCTCTCTCTCTCTCTCTCTCTCTCTCTCTCTCTCTCTCTCTCTCTCTCTCTCTCTCTCTCTCTCTCTCTCTCTCTCTCTCTCTCTCTCTCTCTCTCTCTCTCTCTCTCTCTCTCTCTCTCTCTCTCTCTCTCTCTCTCTCTCTCTCTCTCTCTATATATATATATATATATATATATATATATATATATATATATATATATATATAAATATATATAGCTCCTCTTCTTAGCTCCTTTGGGATAAAGGGTTGCTTCATTTTCCCCTACTACCACCCGGCTTGGGTAACCTACAAGTTAAAAGGGCAAGTATAGTTTACAGAGAGGACCGACACCTGCAGAAGGCTTATCCCCACCACTTCATCACATGGCAACTCCCTCCACACCCGTCCACCACAGTTGCTGAGCAGCATGGTGTGAGAGATCCCTTTGGCCCTTGTCACCTATAAAAAATATTCCTCCATTCAATCCTCTCTCTTACCTGCTCCACTGGCATTCCACATGCATTCAATGCTCTTTTTGCACCATGCATTGATCTCTTTCTAGGTCATCATATTGGCCTAACTTCAACCACTTCTGCACTTCACACTCTCCTTGCTATTCATTCATCACTCTTCCTTCCCATGTGTCCAAACCAACTCAACACTTTCTAATCTAATTCATCCAACAGACTTCCTGCAACGTTCGTTCTCTGCCTGATCTCCTCGTTTCTCACTCTATTCTAGATACACCAATCATACTTCTCGAACACCTCTTCTCCAATACATTCAACTTGTGTTTATCATCCTCTCTTGCATTGCAAGCCTCTGTTCCATACATATATCATTCTCATTGCATTGATTCCCATATACCTATTTCGCATCACACTTTTCAACCCACCTAAATATTTACTCACTTCATTTACTCTGTGACTTACCTTTGCATGCACTCGTCCATTTCTTGATATCTGCTACCCCAGATTCTTAAAATTTTCAACATCTTCAAGCAGTTCCCCATTCACTTCTGCATTCAATCTACAAACATTAACACCCATCGTATATCTCATGAATTGACTTTTACCAATAATCACTCGCAACTTCTTTCTTTCACACAACTTACCAAGCTCAGTCACCAAGCGATTCAGTTTAATCTCATCAACAGCCGCCAGTGACGTGTCATCCACGAATAGCAATTGAGTCATTTTTCACAACTCTCCATACTCACCCTCTGATTCCAAGCTCTCTCTAATACTCTTTCAATTACTTTCCTTACTACGACATCCAGATACACTTTAAAAGCCACTGCAACAATACATTTCCTTGGCATAGCCCTACATATATTTCAAACCAATTTCTCATATCATTCCTGACTCTCACACATTTCTCTACTATTCATGTAAAAACTTATCACCTCATTCAAAAAACTTTCACTTATTCCATACAGTCATAATACAATCCACACTCCCTCTCTATCAACCCTGCCATACCATTTATCTAAATCCATAAATGCCCAAAAAGTGCCCCTACCTCTCTCTAAGGGCTTCTTACACACCGGCCTTACCACAAACACCTGACCCACATATCCTCTTCTTCTTCTGATCCCACACTGTTCTTCCCCAATCAATCTCTCAGTACCTTTCCTAATTCTTTCAATTAATGCTCTTCCATTTACCTTTCCAACTACACTCACGAAACTTATTCCTGAAGAGCTACTATACTCATACTTATCACCTTTTCCTTTATAAAGTGGAACTACAAATGCACTCCTCCAGTCACTTGAACCATCCATTTCCTAAAACACGCATTCAACAGCCAAACCATCCATTTCACTAATGCCTCCCCACCTCTTGACAAGCATTCAACGCAATACCAATCCATCTTTGGTGCTTTACTTCCTTTTATTGCTCTCAGTGCAAATTGTACCTGTTCTTTTGTAATTTATATATCGTTTCCATCACACAACATTGGCATTCTCCATTCATTTCCCTTAGCCACAGTTTCTGCCTCTCTATCATCTTCCTCATTAAGCAGTTCCTTGAAATACTAAGCCCATTTCTCTCTCAACTTTATTTCATCTACTAGCAATTGCCTATCTGCTCCTTTCACCCTCTCCTCCCTACCAGATGCATGTTTCCACACTCTTTACACTTCCTTCCAAAGCATCTTTTTATTCTTTTAAAAATTCTCAGACAAGCTCCTAGCACACATTTAATCAGCTTCTCTCTTAGCCTCCTTACCAAGCACTTTGCTAACCTCTTTCCAGTATGCCTCCCATATGCCTCAATATTGCCTACCTGCAACTATCCTTCAGCCACCACAGTACTCACATGCTCATTCAACCATTCACTACCTTTCCTTTTACTCCCACCCGTTACTCTTTTTCCACACACTGCCTCTGCACACTTCATAGCTTCCACCATGACACAACTACATTCTTCTTACACTTCCTCTTCCACTTTTTCATTTTTATTCAGTTCACTCACTTTTAACATCTCTCTTCCTTTTTCCCTTTTCCACTTTCTCCTTTTTTCTCTCACTGTCACTCTACCTTCCACTAAATAATGATCAGAATTTCCACCACTAGCTCTACCATGCATTCACATCCAATATTCTTCCAATAATCCTCCTGTTCACCACAACATAATCCATTAATGGGCTGTCTACTATTCTCCCATTGCCTACTCTGCTTCAAGTTTGCTTTTGCACATTCTTCTTTTTTAATACAGTATTAACAATCAACATCTCTCTCCCTCAATGCACATTTTGATAATATTCTCTCAACTCTCAATCCTACCTTGTACTCCTTACTTCCTAATTACACCATCCACTTGCTCATTCCCTACTCTAGCATTCAAATCTCAAATCAACAGCAAATTCACATTCATTAACAAGAATTTCACACAATCGGACAATTTTACTACAAATTCTTCTCATTCTTGATAACTTCTTTCACTGCCAGGGTCACATGCACTCACAAACGCCTAAGCCTCGGACCCTAGTCTCTTTATAGCCACTATTATTCGGAATGATATTTCCTTCCATTCCACCATACACTTTATCTCTTTACTTACCAATAGAGCCCCTCCCTCTCTTCCTCTCCTTCTCAACTCCATACAACCTACCTATCACACTCCCAAATATTACCTAGCCATTCCCCATTATCTTAGTGTCGCTCAGTGGAAGTACAACCATCTTACTCTCCACAAACATAGTCCCTATTACCTCCCTTTTGCTTTCACCTATACCACAACTACGCACATTTAGAGACCCCATTACTATGGTTATGGCTGGATCACCATTGCCAAAACACGCTCGCATTTCTTGGCCACTTGTAGGATAAAGATAATAAAGTTGAAAGGATGCGCATATCCCCGCTTCTTCCTATTTAATCGACTTTTACGACATACAGGGGAACACTGAGGGAGTATTCTACCCCTTCCCTCTTAACTGAAATTATCTTCTTTTCTGATACTTGGTGTGGATTTTTATAATGTAAACACTGTTGAAACTTTCGAGAAAAATAAAATGGGATTTAAACTTTAGTACATGTGTTTTGAAATAGGAGAAAAAAAATTTCAAAATATACTTAATGTAGAAGAGAGAAAAAGGTGTTGAAATTTTTATAATGTAGAAGAAAGTTCGAAGTTTTCATTATGCTCATCATATAGGCAAAGAAGCACTTTGTCAAGATATTCATTATATAGAAGAGTGAACTGGGTCTTTAACATGTCAAATGGTAGTGAAAAATGGAAATAGTAAATAAATGATAATTGCACAAAATTAGAAACAGGAAGGGTTTATAAAAAACGCTTACAGTATTAAAGAGGAGTCTAATAAGATACATTCAAAATATATTAAGAGGAACATTATAGCTAGGTGAGGAAGAATGACTGTCAAATATTCTAATAATGTAGAATATTTTATATGTGTATATAATATACAAGAAAAAAAACATCTTAATAGTCTAGTCGGAAGGAGGGGTCTGCGTGCACATAGTTAATTTATTTTTGACACCTGTTTTATTCAATTCTTTGGAGGGTCTTTTTTAAGATTTTGACAGGTAGCAGGATCAAATAATGTCCCACGGGGCTCGATTTTACGCTTTATTACAAATAATTGATATATAGTTGCTTGCCCTAGAAACGTTAGAACGCTGCATAACTTTTGAACTAAGCAACTTGCAGGGACAAATGAACACATTTTCCCATACAATTTTGACCCCAAAAATCCATTGCAATAGATATCTCTAAGTTTTAAGCACATCTTGACTCAATGTCAGAAGAAACTCACCCGAAGAAATGGAAAATAATAAGAATTTTTAGAAATATTTTTGTCAATATACTTTGATGTAAAGTGAAAGTTCTTTAAAATCATCTTAAGACATACAAATATATTCCATATCCATGTTCTAAAATTTGCTTAAGTCATTTTGCCCTATAATATTAACGAGCATCATCATTATCATCATCAGAAAAGAGATTGTCAAAGTCTATCTCTTGGATTTCAACCTCTTTCCCTTCATCACACTCACAATCTCCATCCTCCTCAAGCACAGTCTCTGAGTTGTTGCTTCATTAAAGCTTTTCCTTTTCTGACTCCTCTCTCTGTGCCAGCATCTCGATAAGTGAAGGAGGGATAATATGTCCAACTGACCAGGTGGGCTCTAACACCCCCTCGTCCACCGTCTTCTCCCAGCCTATACCCTGATTATAGGGCTTGGGCCTCTCAAATATTGGCTGGTATGCTCTCTTGTAGCAAGCAACTCGATAGTCAGATCGCTGTACATGAGGGATGAGGCAGATCTTGGAAAGGGGCAGGCGTTCAAGGTCTACTTTGAAGTGCAAGCTCAGGACTTCATCAGCACCTACCATTTTTTGCAGCATCTTGGCAAGCACAGCATCAGCTGACTTTGTTTGAGAATAACCATACATGAGAGAGGTGAATGCCTCCATCTTTGCTGCAGCTCATCGGGCACCAACCACGATATGCCAAATTTGCTAAAAGCATTTTGATTCTTAGGGTTCTTCTGCATTTTCTTCAGCTGATTCTCCTTGTCCTTACCTTTGAATGCACTTGAGTAGTCTTCTCAGAAGAAAACATACTACACCAACAGGGTGTTACAGTAATCTGGGCCAGTAACTTAGCCAGTTCAGATACATTTATCAGCTTACGATGCACCCCAGTGCCATGATCAAGATATATGGAGAGATTACAGAAGTGGATAAGATTGACTAGAGTCTCACATGGGACCTCAACATTCTCCTAATCCAGGAACACACTGAGTAGTAACTGTTCATGTGTCTTTGTGACCACCTTCAGACTAAAGAGTGCCCTGACATGGGATTTTCCACTCAGAATGCTTTTCAGGCGCCCACTGGTCGTGAGGCCAGCTGCAATGAGAATTTCAGAGTAGCCAGCACCTCTGCACTTGTGACCAGTGAGCATCCCTATATAATTCATGGCTGTGTGGAGCTTGCTAGGAAT
The DNA here is from genome assembly GCA_037179515.1 of Halocaridina rubra. Lineage (NCBI taxonomy): Eukaryota > Metazoa > Arthropoda > Malacostraca > Decapoda > Atyidae > Halocaridina > Halocaridina rubra. The sequence continues at coordinate 68,116 of JAXCGZ010004127.1, forward strand.
TATGATGTGTTTATTGAACTCCTCCTCGTATTTCCATACTATAGGACATACCTTCATTACCAGCTCCAAGTCAAAGTTGTTGATGGTGTATGGCTGCCTAACCTCCTGTCTTGCTGCCTCTGACCTCTTGAGCAGCCCATATATCACTGCAATTTCTGCAATAGGCTGGTAGATTGGGCATAATAGTCAACTGTAGATTTTCTTGGAGGCACTCTCCATGTGCTTGTAGACACAAGATATTGCTTCAGCTAATGTAATACTTGAACTGTAGATGAAGTATAGTTCCACACAACCAAGGAGCGGTACCTTGGAAAAGGCAATTGCTTGTGAGATGTCTTTGTCTCCTTGCAAGTGGTTTATCAATTTCTAATTGCAGTTGTCTGGATTGGAAAAACCATACTTATCAAGCTTATCAATATACAAGTTACGGAGGAATGTCAGTTGGATGACCTCATTACATTCAATCACATGCCTAAGAACATAATTTTTCACGCTCTCTGATGTGCTGCTATCTTCTGGGCCTGAAGGTTGTCCATGCTGTCTGACTTCTCTGACCTCTCCTTCCCACACACATGAGTCTGGTGCTCGGTGTTGAATGTGTTTCTGCATGATGGGTGGTACCTCGCTCCCATTGTGTACAAGTCATTACCCTGTACTTTGCAGTAAAGAACCCCCTTATTCATTTCTTGTGCCCTGGACACAATGATTTTCCAGGCTGGTTCTTTGTGCTTCCAACTCTGAAACTTCACAAGATGTTCAGTCATACCCCTGATCTTGATCTCTACCTTTTCACAAACAATACATTGATTAGGAAGCAGGAACGAACACCGAGTCCCATGAGACCGGTCTGACTGAGATTTGTGCTGCCGTAGGGAATCCTTTATCTGTGATGATAATAATTCACTGGAACCAGAAGGTTTCGATTTTTTAAGCAACCTAAGGTCATTGCAAAATTTGTTTAACAGTTTTAATGATAACCAGTTGTTTCCAAAGTCAATACCTACAGCGTTAATGGTATTTGGTCACAAATGTTATTCAAACAGTAGAGTGAAGTTACTGGTTCACTGAGTCTTAAATCACGAATATCATGAATGTATGAGAGCTTATCATCTGGATACCCCTTGCAAGAACTAAAATCTGTAAAATTACCATGCTGAGAGAGAGATAGGTGATGCAAAATACATAATGTCGATGGTAACTTCTTTGTTGGGTTTTCGGCAGTCTCGCAAAGTTTTCTTTTTCCCATGATTAGTCACTGTATGATTTAATTATGGACCTTATTAGTTTAATTGATAGTATAAACATCTTCGTATTTCACTTCTATATCCATTACACCATACTTTTGCCAGCAAATACATATCTGAAATAAAAATGCCATATTGACTACGACTTTTATCGTTTGTTTCTCCTAATATCGAGTCAAGATATTCTCAAAACTAAAAACAACATTGAATGGGAAAATGTGTTAATTTATCCCTGCAATTTGCTTAGTTCAAAAGTTATGCAACTTTCTAATGTTTCTAGGGTTTGCATCCACGTACCAATTATTTGTAATAAAGAGTAAAACCGAACCCCGTGGAACATTATTTGAACCTGTTACGCTTCAAAATCTTAAAGTAGACCACTCAAAGAATTGAATAAAACAGGTGCCAACAAAAATTTCCACTAGCTACACGTGGACCCCTTCTTCCTCCCCAATTATAAGGAAAATAACTGAGGTAACTTAATTGTTTACTTGTTTATTTTTTTTTTATTTTTAGTTACTCTAGAGCATGTTTACACAAAATGCCTAACATCAATGAATGTTTTGAATAACGCTTGAAAGATATAAGAAAACCTTACATTGTAACTTATGAATTGATTCATAAATTTTGAACAATATTTTTAAACAGAGATCACTTTAGTCATCTTCCCTATGACTATCTTCTCTCTCTCTCTCTCTCTCTCTCTCTCTCTCTCTCTCTCTCTCTCTCTCTCTCTCTCTCTCTCTCTTTATATATATATATATATATATATATATATATATATATATATATATATATATATATATATATATATATATATATATATATATATATATATATATATATATATATATATATATATATTACTTGTGTGATAAGGCTGTTTGGGTTGTGAAGCGTGCTCCGGAAAGAAGGGGTGGTATGCTGCAGGGCAACTCATCAGAGCATCGATGGTTATATTAACAATTGAAAAAAAAAGATACGAAACCTTTGGAGGAGATTTATGAAATCTAGCTTGAAAGAAAATGAAGGAATGATGGCTCGAATTCCCTTTAATTGCATAATTATTTTAAAGTTAATATTAATAATAATAATAATAATAATAATAATAATAATAATAATAATAATAATAATAATAATAATAATAATAATAATAAACGCCTGAGCGTCGCATCCCAGCCTCATTTAAGCCACTATTATATGAGAAGATACTTTTTTCCATTATACCACACACTTTTTTATCTCTTTACTTACTAACAGAATCACTCCCTATCTTCCTCTCCCTCTCTCATTTCCAGACACCCTACCAACCACACTCCCAAATGTCCCCTCACTATTCCCTTTTATCATACTTTCGCTCATTGCAAGTATATCGATCTTTCGCTCCACAAGCATACTCCCTATCAACTCCCTCTTACTTTCAATTACACCAATACCACGCACATTCAGATACCCAATTACCAGGGCTTTGGCTTGATATCTTCTGCCAGAATACCCCTTGCATCTTTTGGCGACTAGTAAGATGTAAAAATGCAATAGAGGGGATTCCTAGTACTCTTGCTCCACCCCATTTAATTGACTTTTTCGACACGCAGGGAACCAGGAAGAGTAATACTAACCCCCTCCCTCCTTGTGAATAATAATAATAATAATAATAATAATAATAATAATAATAATAATAATAATAATAATAATAATTATGATTATAATAATAATAATAATAATAATAATAATAATAATAAAAATAATAATAATAATAATAATAATAATAATAAAATAATAATAATAATAATAATAATAATAATAATAATAATAATAATAATAATAATAATAATAATAATAATAATAATAATAATAATAATAATATTGATAATAATAATAATGGTAATAATTATAATAATGATAATAATAATGATAATAATAATAATCATAATAATAATAATAATAATAATAATAATAATAATAATAATAATAATAATAATAATAATAATAATTATAATAATAATAATAATAATAATAATAATAATAATAATAATAATAATAATAATAATAATAATAAAAATAATAATAATAATAATAATAATAATAATAATAATAATAAAAATAATAATAATAATAATAATAATAATAATAATAATAATAATAAATAAATAATAATAATAATAATAATAATAATAATAATAATAATAAAAATAATAATAATAATAATAATAATAATATTAATAATAATATTAATAATAATAATAATAATAATAATAATAATAATAATAATAATAATAATAATAATAATAATAATAATAAAAGAAATAATGATAATAATGAAAATAATATTTATGATATTAAAAATAAATATAATAAAGATAATTATAATAGTTGTTGTTATTTTGTTGTTGTTGCTGCTGTCTTATCTGATACATAGAAAAGATGAAACAATGTTCTTTTTATTTATGTTATGGGTCTTTTACGTCTAGAAAACATGCCTTCATTTTAAAGCTTGTCGATTACACACATACACAAACACACAGTAGAATTAAAAGATAGGATTCACAACAGTAAGGCAGATATAGTAGCAATTACAGAGACTAAGTTAAGTGAGGACATAAACAGTGTCACAGTTTTTCCTAAGGGCTTCAGAATACTAAGGGCTGAAAGATCTGAGAGGACTGGTGGAGGGATAGCACTGCTCATAAGTGAAAGGATTCAAGTTGAAGAAATAAACTTGGCTATAAAAAGTGAGTTCAAGGAATTTCTTGTTGCTCGCATAAATACTGGGTCCGAGAGCATTATAATAACTGTTGTATATAACCCACCAAGGAATCAGAATAGGCTTGAAGTTTATGAGGAAAGTCATATAGGTACTATTGAAGACATAAACTCAGTTGTTAACATGGCACAGGAAAAATATGTAGGATTTTGATTATGGGAGATTTAATCATAAAGAGATAGATTGGATAAATCTTGACCCACGCAGTGGTGAGGACTCATTTGGGGCAAGATTCCTAGATTGCGTACAAGGGAATTTCCTACACCAACATGTAATGGAACCAACGAGGGCCAGGGGTGGGGATGAGCCATCACTACTTGATCTAGTATTCACAGATAATGTGTTGGATATTGAAAAAATTGAGTATGAACCACCAATTGGAAAGAGTGATCACTGTGTGTTGTTGATGGAGTATATCATTGAAGATATTCTGCCTGAGAGTAGAGGCACTGAGGACATGAGGAGGAACTATCTGAAAGGAGATAACATCAAAATGAATGAGCTTTTTGCAGTTATTGACTGGAGAACCTTATTTTACAACAAATCTGTACAAGAAATGTATGACATCTTTTATGAGAAATATGGGAAGATAGTAGATTGCTGCATACCTGTCACCAAAGTAGGTGTAATTCATGCCAGAGAGAAATGGTTCGATAATGGGTGTAAAAGAGCTAAGGAGTGGAGAGACAAATGCTGGAAAGGGTATAGGAGGAGAAAAAACATAAATGCCTGGCAAACCTACAAAAGAGCAAGAAATGACTACCTAAGTAAAAGAACAGGTTTTAAGGCTAAAGAGAGTGGATGGAAGCATCACTGAGACGGATGAAGAGATCTGCAAAGAATTGAACAAGGAGTTTCAGTCAGTATTTACAGTAGAAAATACCCCACCCCCTCATATTGCAGAGATAGAAGCTCAAGGGCCGGTATTAGAGAACATCAACCTTACAGCCACAGAGGTATGCAAAGCGCTGATGGATTTAGATGTTCATAAAGCTACAGGTCCTGATGACATATCCCCTCATGTGCTTAAAATATGTGCAAACTCAATATCAGTGGCACTAAGTATCATATTTAAAAAGTCACTGGAGTCAGGGGAGATTCCAAGATGCTGGAATCAAGCAAATGTGATACCTATCTTCAAAAAGGGAAGGAGGGATATGGCTCTGAACTATAGACCAGTTTCCTTGACCAGCATAGTTTGCAACGTTATGGAGAAAGTACTAAGGAAACATATCTCTCTGCACTTGGAATCCTTCAACTTTTTGTCAGTGAGGCAACATGGCTTCAGAGAAGGTAGATCAACAGTAACAAACTTATTAGAATTCTATGATGAGGTAAGCCGAATCTTACAGGAAAGAGAGGGCTGGGCAGATTGCATATTCCTAGACTTCCAGAAAGCGTTTGACACTGTTCCACATGGGAGACTTATTAGGAAGCTTCAAGCAATGGCTAGAATAGGTGGAAATGTTTTAGAATGGATAAAAACTTACTTAGAAGGAAGGGAACAGAGGGTTAGAGTAAGACGCTCAGTGTCTGAATGGAGAAGACTTAGTAGTGGAGTTCCACAGGGTTCAGTTTTAGGGCCACTTTTGTTCCTTGTATATGTAAATGACCTACCAGAGTCTGTAAATTCATTCATGCATATGTTTGCAGATGATGCAAACATTGTGAAGAAAGTAAAAAAACGAGAACAATGGTAGAGAACTTCAGGAGGATCTAAATAATCTGCATGAGTGGTCAGAAAAGTGGCTAATGAAATTCAATACTTCAAAATGTAAGGTAATGAGAATGGGTACAAGTGCAAGAAGGCCCAAGATTGACTACTCGGTGGCTGGAGTACAACTTCAAGAGACAGAAAATGAGAGAGATCTAGGAGTTAACATACTGGCAGATTTGTCTCCAGAAATACATATAAATGGCATAGTAAGGGCAGCATATGCATTCTTATCAAATGTAAGGGTAGCCTTCAGGCACATGGACAAGGAAATGTTCAGAAATATTTATGTAACCTATGTGAGGCCAAAACTTGAATATGCAGCCCCCTTTTGGAATCCACATTTGATAAAAGCACATAGCTAAGCTTGAAAAAGTTCAAAGACATGCCACGAAACTGGTGCCAGAAATACGCAATCTCAGTTATGATGAGAGGCTGAGGGAATTAGACTTACCATCACTCGAAGCTCTAAGATTGAGGGGGATATGGTGACAGTCTTTAAATTCCTTCATGGTTATGATAGAGTGGATAGGGATCGATATTTTGATATGGCTGGCTCTAGAACTAGAGGTCATAGTTTGAAGCTTCATAAGAAAAGTTCTTTGCAGGATGTAAGGAAATACTTTTTCAGTGTAAGAGTAGTTGATACTTGGAAATCGCTAAGCAAGGAGGTAGTTAATGCTATCTCATTCCATAGTTTTAAGGACAGGTATGATAAGTATCACTAAGTAGAAAGTGGAACCGATCAGGAGACGGGAAGATACGAGCTTTGGGCTCTTTCCCGTAAACACAATTAGGTAATCACATTAGTGCGCTCTCACACTCACATGCGCACACATTCTCGCATGCAAACCCACTTGAGTGCACACACATGCAAGCACACACACATACTTGCACGCACGCACACGTTAAAAATTGCACACTCTTATACACACGCACATACACCTTCTCCAACAAACACGCAAGGTCTTTTTCTAGTCCAATGAGAAAGATTTCTGCAATCTAACAATATGGTAAGTGTAGGAGAGATATATATATTTTGCAAATTTGCAGGTATCATCGAGAGAAAAACCAGATTATTCACTTTGATATTTATCCATTAACCACAACATATGTAGGTGACTCCTGCATTAAGAGCAACTCCTAATTCTAGAATACTGCTTATTTTCGCCCAGATGCAGTTTTAACCATAGTATTCACAATCCCTCAGTATACTGTGAAGCTCATCATTACTCTATGCTCATTTTCGAGCTTCATGGATGCCGAAGATTAATCCCTCTTGCACTTTTTATTATCTCGTGCGCACTCAAGAGCTTTTTGAATGTAAAGACACAATCCTCCTAGTTAGCACACAGCCTTGTCTCATAGGCATTCTCCTATTTCGTGGTTGTCGATGTTCTAACCTTCTCGCATTTATCAATATTTCATAAGCATTTTCTTGAATCATGGATGTCGAGGCTTTGCCCATCTTGCACTTGAGCTTCTCTTTTTGTTATAAGACAGAAGCATTATTTTTATTTATTGAAGATACTTTTCTATCACTATATCCACAGTGAGTGCCATAAGTGTAATAAGTAGCTCTTGAAGTGATTGAGGTTACCACGTTTGAGACACCAATACCAGCTTATTATAGTCCCCAGGTGACCATGGCGAAGTGGAAGATGTATAAAACACATCGGGGAGTAAAAGTTTATAATCCTGGACAGGAACCATGCTGTTGTTTTGTCAGTGACATTACAAGGCAATCAATGTGTGGGTGCATGTGTATGTATAAGTGCATGTGTTGTAAAGATATGCATACAGAAGTAGTACTTAGTAAGGTATAAAGCATAACGTTTACTTGACTCAGTTGTATGGATGTATTGAATGTATTGTGTATTTCTGATTCTTTCCAGAAGTGTTTTAAGAATTCTCCAAATTCCCTTTTTTCTTTTCCAATATTGGAAATGTATTTTTCTTTTGTCAGGAAGTCACATTCCAGTTTTATTTTTAGTCTAAAATATTTTATTGGTTATCGAAGTCTTACATAAAAGTTCTATATATTTGAAATGGAGAGAATTGAAAACAAAAACACGCACATTCACAAACGCACCCATACTTGCATATGCATACACAAGTAATATTCAGCTTACACTTCCAGCCACTGGGGGAGCAAGACAGCTTACCTCAGTTCCAGTCCCAAGCGTCGGACATCCAGCATCCGGCAGTAAACATTTTGGAAGCCAAACGCTTGTTTCCAAGAAACGCCAATGGGAAACAGAGACCTCATATACACATACGTGTAAGTCCGATGATGGAGAAATTTTTCAGTAATACAAACCGTTGTTTATATACCTGCAAAAACACTTAGTAATATATCTGTTTTCTCTTATATAACAATATCACAATAGTTATTGCAATCTATTTTATATATAGACTTAAGTCGATGTGTCAGTTTAAAAAAAGCTCAAACTTTTTTTCAGTAATCAAAATGAAAAGTATCAGATTCTTTCTTTCAAGAAATGAAATCTCTTTCATATCTGTAAATGACATTTTTCAGTATATCAAGTGTGTATCTAACCTAATAATACAAATCCTTTTGATTGAAAATTGGCTGAATTTAAAATTCGCTGTTTATCATAAGCATCACGGAAACCAGTGGTTGTCTTTGGTTCAAAGTTCTATAGTAAGATGTCATCCCTGACACTAACCCTCTCCATTCATCTGGGCTTAGGATCAAAATCAGGATTAAGTTGGCGTGCTCCCCATGTGGCTTGCTATGATAAATGTTTCACTCATCTTTAGCAAACCCTGAGGTACAAATCCGATTTAATGAAATGGTGGTAAACCTGAATAACATAGTTGTTCAGTATCAGACTTAGATTTAAACCATTTTTTTTGTGTTTGAGTCAAACAAGGAGAATCATATAATACCTCTCTCTCTCTCTCTCTCTCTCTCTCTCTCTCTCTCTCCTCTCTCTCTCTCTCTCTCTCTCTCTCTCTCTCTCTCTCTCCCTCCTCTCTCTCTCTCTCTCTCTCTCTCTCTCTCTCTCTCTTAAAATATGGACAAATTTGTAATGAATGGTTACTTAGGTCTTTTCTTAACTTTCCTGGAAGAAAACTCATGAAACAATATATTTTTAATATCGGTTGCGGGATTAGTATTTTTTTTTTCAACACCTCAACTTTTGATCGAATGTTCCACTATTCACTCCTTTCCTCGAATAATGTATTCACCTGTTCTTACGATCTACCAAATCTTCAACGTTTTGTGAAATATTTTAACCGTCTCCTAGCTAATCCCCAAATTTTCTTGACAAGATATATACACTCAATGTCATAATGTTTATTATTACTGTTTATGCGAAGCGAGTACATATGATAAAGGGATAATTTTATTTTTTTTTCTAGTTCTCAAACTCGTTAATTGAAAAACTTCATAAGCAATGGATTTTGTACAATATATTTTGTTTTTATAATTGCCATTTTAAATTGGAAATAAGTATCATAGTTAATTGGAGTATTTTCTACATAATACATGAAGTTCTTTGTCGCAGTGTAACAAGAACTGTGTTGGTCATATACCATACCTGGAAATTCCTTGATTAATTAGCCTGAAATAAACTTAGTATAATATGTGTATTGTATCAAATTTTTGAAAAATTATTTTCTTTCAGTCTCTAGTATTTTCTTGAGCTTGAAGTAATAAGTGTCATTAATTGGCAGGGTACCCTTCTAAAATGTATTCATGAATACACACACATATATATATATATATATATATATATATATATATATATATATATATAATATATATATATATATATATATATATATATATATATATATATATATATATATATATATATATATATATATACATATGTATATATATGGCTGTCTGATCGGAGTATATAAATTCAGTATCTTATTAATAAAATAAAAGCCTCCTAAAAAAATCACACAGATTATAATTCAGAGAGAAGAAATATTCATAAATGATTAAAGGGATATTCAAGAGCTGCATCGTAATATGAAATAAAATTTTAAGCATGAGTGGAATGCCATTTGCTGAATGTAAATTGATGGCTGAAAAATTTTAAAAACAAAAATAGATTAGCATAAAGAATTAATCTGACAGACAGATATATGTGTGTGTGGATGTGTGTAAGGAGTATATCTGGATATTTATCAAAAGGGCATTTCATCAGAGGACAGAATAATTTACTCAAGTCATTGGACACCATGCTTCATAAATGTAATTTGAAGAAAGTGCAAAGTGAAAATCTGTACCACATAAGTAACAGATCTGGTCTCCAGTAATGACTTTGCAAAAGTTTCCTTGCAGACTTGGTGTACAAGCTATCAAAGTAAAGACCTTCATCGTCAGGCATATATAGAAATACCTGAGGAGAATTCACTTAGAAAAGGACGGCTGTTTTTAAAAGCTACTTATTTTATCTTCAGGATATGTGGTTGAGTCTTAAGAATATTATTTCCTACTGTTTATGCAAGAAAACTGATGGTATTCGTGAACGGTAACGGCTTTACTTTGATAATTTGCGCACAATGTCTGAAAAAACCTTTTCCAAAAAATACTTTATTGTGAAGAGAAAAGTTACCTCTATTGGAAAAGCCCTCTCTAAACAGTCTCCATTGCTATGCCTTTGCACACACTCACACACATATATCTATATATATATATATATATATATATATATATATATATATATATATATATATATATATATATATATATATATATATATATATATATATATATATATATATATATTTATATATATATATATATATATTTATATATATAAAAATATATATATATATATATATATATATAATATATATATATATATATATATATATATATATATATATATATATATATATATATATATATATATATATATATATATATATATATATATATATATATATATATATATATATATATATATATATATATATATATATATATATATATATATATCAACATATATATATATATATATATATATATATATATATATATATATATATATATATATATATATATATATATATATATATATATATATATATATATCTAAGGCTTTTGACACAGTCTGGCACAAAGCTTGGTTGGCCAAACTCCCTTCCTATGGCTTTACCCCTTCTTTCTGTTCTCTGATTTCCAGTCTTCTTACTGACGGTTTTATATCTGAAGTTGTTGATGGCGCGACATCTAGCCCGTGCTCTGTTACCAATGGTGTTCCACAGCGCTCTGTTCTTTCACCTATTATGTTCCTTCTTTTCATCAATGATCTTCTACAATCCCCATTTTACTCTCTTCTTCATGCTTTTGCTGATGATTCTACCCTTCACTTTTCCTCTGCCATTTATTCACAGCCTTTATCTCTTACTCGTAATCAGTCACGTATCAATCTTTCTTCTACTCTTAATTCCGATTTGCAGAGAGTATCTGAGTGGGGCACTCAAAATTTAGTTAAATTCAATGCCCCCAAGACACAGTTTCTGGCTATCTCTTTATCTTCTTCTCCTCCTGATAACCCTATTGTCTTCGAAACTAACGAAATTTACCCTCTTAACTCTATCAACATATTAGGAATCCATATAGCCTCTAACTTGTCTTGGAGGAATCACGTAATCCAAATTTCTAATTCTTCATCCAAAAAAAATTTTTTCTTTTTCGTCATTACTTTTCCTTTTTTGCAGTTACCTAAAATTTACAAAGGTCTTATCCGTCCCTGCTTAGAATAATGCTC
>JAXCGZ010004128.1:0-20000 GCA_037179515.1 Halocaridina rubra
AGAGAGAGAGAGAGAGGTCACTAACATGCCATATGAAATTGGAATGTTTTCTTTATTCTGAATGAATCGTAATGATGCAATTTATGTTTAGATGAAAAGTGACTTTAATCTTTGCTAAAAGGAAGAAAAAAAAAAGAAAGAGAGACTTCTCCCCAACCCAACCCTCTCCTCTTACCTGTCGTACCCTTTATAATTGCCTTCCGTACCCTGCATTATTATATGCCGTGCTCTTTATTATTACTTGTCGTGCCTTTTTTTTTTATTGTGAACCCAGGACAGGCCAAAAAAAATAAATAAATCTACCCTCATCGGGCCTGGGCATGAGGAAACATAGAGATAAACAAAGATGGGGAGTGTTGTGACTTGTCAGATGTGAAGGGATAATAAGACATGTGTAATAATAATAATAATAATAATAATAATAATAAACCTTTATTTCCATATCAATACAATGGGTATTCGTCAGCCAGGGCAAGCCCCAACCCCCCACTGTGGTGTCCAAACACAGCAGTTCCTGCCAGTAAACAGCTTAAACTCTCGGTCTTGGACGGGAACCGATCTTTCGACCTCGTGAATGCGAAGCCAGCGCGTTACCACTGTACTAGCCAGCATCCAAGAATATTCGCTGTTGATGTACGCATAGAAAGAGAACCGTAACTGAAGGAACACTTAACATCGAACTGTTCTGGACAGTCTTATATAAGGTCACAAGAACCTTCAGCTGTAGTCGATATAATAACCAGCCAATGCCCTTTACATTACTTGCCCTACCAACTATTATTGGCTGCCGTATCTCTCAATATTGCCTGCCGTACTCTGTAATATTACGTGCTCTGCCTTCATTATTGCTTGACTTCCTTTTTATTATTGCCTTCCGTGCACTTCTACATTGCCTGCCGTATCTTTTTTTAACACTTGTTCCGGTTTTACGTGACGAACTCCCTTTTCTACCAAGGGCTAAGACGGTTGCCTTCTTGCGAAGGACTTGTTTTGGCAGCTGTAATCGTTACCCTGAGTGCATGCCCTTGCTAACCTCAGGTAGTTTAGCACTACAGCTGTAAATAATAAAGGTAAGCAGAATCACCCATCACCTATGCTAATTAACTTAACATTTATCTAGGTAACCAAAATTTAGAATAGAGATCCATTATATCTACCCATTATATTGTTTTACCGAAGAAATTGCCATATCTTACCTTGATAAAGATATCCTCGAGCTCTATCATTACCGAATCCTAGGTAGAGACCCATTATATCTACCCATTATATTGTTTTACCGAAGAAATTGCCATAGCTTACCTTGATAAAGATAGCCTCGAGCTCTATCATTACCGAATCCTAGGTACGCCATATCTCTAAAACCAACTCTGATAATTACATTTCTTGTTGCTGAAAAGAGAAAATGGTCAGACTTGCGTCTATCGTTTGAAATATCTATCTATCTATCTATCTTGGCTGTCTCCCCCAATAGAAGGTACCCAACATAAAAAATGAAACAATAAGCGGATTACTTTGCTCTATGGGCAATGACGAGAGAGCTAGTACAGTGGTAACGCAATGACTTCGCATTCACGAGGTCGAAAGATCGGTTCCCGTCCAAGACCGAGAGTTTAAGCTGTTTCCTGGCAGGTTACTGCTGTGGTTGGGCACCACAGTGGGGGGTTGGGGCTTGCCCCGGCTGATGAATACCCATTGTATTGTAATGGAAATAAAGGTTTATTATTATTATTATCATTATTATTATTATTATTATTATTATTATTATTATTATTATTATTATTATTATTATTATTATTATTATTATTATTATTATTATTATTATTATTATTATTATTATTATTAATATTATAATTATTATTATTATTATTATTATTATTATTATTATTATTATTATTATTATTATTATTATTATTATTATTATTATTACTATTATTATTATTATTATTATTATTATTATTATTATTATTATTATTATTATTATTATTATTATTCAGATGGCACTGCTGGAGTGCCATAATTGAATGCCATTCAGACAAGATATTTACTTAATGCTGATGATGTCTCCCATATTTAGAAGGGTAAAAAAATTCTTAAGGTTATTTATGTTCCTTCATGAATGGAATATGATTGGGAAATAACTGCATTGAACTATAATAGTTCAGAAGACAATTTTCTCAAAAATTTTGAGTTATCAGCTTCAATGCTTTCAAAACGTTTCTGAGATTGATGAAACTCTCCTTAGTGTGGCGTGAAACATGTTACTATGAAACTCTCCTCAGTGTGACATGAAACATGTTACTAAGTCTGATGAAGATTTGATCCTATGCAGTCTATCATTGTGCACAAGAATTTACCAACAGAGTCGCTGAATGTCAAGAAGACGATTGAAACCTCTCTGCTCGCTGCTAAGAAAGGAATGAGATCTCTTGCTCTGCTAAATATCTCCCTTCGTTTTTCTACTACCAACCAATCTCACTCATTTTAGTCTTTGTTCTGCATATATCACTTGTTCCGGTTTTACGTCACGAACTCCCTTTTCTACTAAGGACTAGGATGGTTACCTTCTTGTGAAGGATTTGTTTTGGCAGATGTAATCCTTACCCTTAGCGCATGCCCTTACTAACCTCACACCATGACGGGGCGCGAACCCTCGACCTGACGCCTCAGAGTCGCGGACGCTACCACTTGAGCCACGGTAACTACGTTCTGCATTTATCACTAATATTCATAAAAACACATGACCATATGTATGTGCGAAAGCAACCCATAGCTGCTCCTGATGAAGATTCGAGCCCACATCACAACAGTGTGAGGAAGGAGGTACTGACTGTATAACTAGAAGTCTGAAAGAGGTACAAAAGCTCTCAACTAGCTGCTGGAGCAAGGGATGAATACATTCTCTTGAATGTCTCCCTTCTATTCATTCTCACTTCCCAACCTCACCCGTGACGTTTATTTCGCATTTAAAGCTACTCCTTGGTATACAGGTTGATATTAATTCCTTTATTTATCTATCTATCTATCTATCTATCTATCTATCTATCTATCTATCTATCTATATATATATATATATATATATATATATATATATATATATATATATATATATATATATATATATATATATATATATATATATATATATATATATATATATATATATATATATATATATATATATATATATATATCTATCTATCTATCTATCTATCTATCTATCTATCTACCTATCTATCTATCTATTTATTCATTTATTCACCTATTTATTTATTCATCTAATTACTCATTGTATGATGTGTGAATTCACCTGGTGAGGTCACGGGACATCTCTTGTCTCGAGTTGTTCATATTTTTTTTTTCCTCTTTTACTCGAGATTTTTGTCTTTCTTTCTTCACGTGTTTCCGTGCTTGTCGTAAGAGTGGACTTAATTATGCAAAGCAAGGCATCTTGGAATACCACCTTCATCAAACATACAATTGGGTTCTGGTAAGAAAATGCCAACCAAATCCCGATGAATAGGTGTCTGAATGAGCATAGTTTTGGACTAAAAAAAAAAAAAGGGAGGAGGCTGGATGCTTGCTGGCAAGAAAATAGATGAAGATGTTAAGTGGATGAGTGTGTGCTTTGACTCTGCCATTTTACTTATATAGGGGACTAAGGGTCTTTTTTTTTTATTGATGAGAGCAGTTTTTGCCTGTCCCGGTGTCACACTCATAAAAAAAAGATGGATAGATTGTCATCATTAATAAATTTCAACTTTATAAGCATACCATTAATACAGTCTTCAAACTTCCTGATAATATAATTAATAATAACTAATTTCTTCATAAAAAAAAATATTAGGTTTAAATAATTCCTGGAAGTTAATAAATTTAACGGTTTACAAAGTTTTATAAGGTTCCGTTAAATAAATTTAATGGTTTACACAGTTTTATTAGGTTCCGTTAAATAAATTTAATGGTTTACAGAGTTTTATTTGGTTCCGTTAAATAAATTTAATGGTTTACACAGTTTTATTAGGTTCCGTTTTATCTATATATTCATCATTTTCACATCCGTTTTACGGGAAACTCAAAAGTACTTGAATTTGGATACGCAGACGACGAGAATTCATAGAGATGAAACGATATGTTTCCTGAGGGAAAAGTCTTCATTTGGGACAAGAGACAGGGCGAGGTGCTGGCGTGCAGTCATCCAGAGGGTGGTACCAAACACAGGGCCCTTGAGAACACCTGTAGCAGCACAACCTTCCTAATGTCTGAAAAAAAATAGGACATACAACATTAACTCTCGACTCTCCTGCGCATAAAAACAAGAAGAATCTTTCACATCATTTCTTTTATACTTCTGTCAGATGACTTCATTTTTTTTTCGTAGAAATGAGTCCTCCATTTATAAAAGAACCCTTTAAAAAAATGGTCTTTTCATGATGTGTGAAGTTATAGAATACTTACGATGTATCCTTCATGGTCACAGTTGCTGGCTTTGTACACGATGTCTACATTGGCTCCTACTTCTGGTGGCAGATCCATGCCAAACAGCTGACACATTTTCATGGCTGTGCTGCCCTTCATATTGTTGGTCTCAGGCCCAAAGATACTCTTCACATGCTGTAACAGAACATGAAATGGCAAATGAATGAGTTGCCTTTTCTTTTTGTGCAATATCTGTGTTGCTATGTTGTTCGATGAGCTTACTTTAAATATACGAGAGAGAGAGAGAGAGAGAGAGAGAGAGAGAGAGAGAGAGAGAGAGAGAGAGAGAGAGAGAGAGAGAGAGAGAGAGAGAGAGAGAGAGAGAGAGAGAGAGAGAGAGAGAGAGAGAGAGAGAGAGAGAGAGAGAGAGAGAGAGAGAGAGAAATACTTACATTGGTTACTCCTCCTATGCAATCTTTCTTTATTTTGGCACAGGTTAAAGAAAAGACTGTGAAGTCATCAATATCTTTATCAATATTGACGCTGTTTGTTCTTAGACGCAAGCTGACAAAGCATCTGTTGGGAGGAGGAAAAATAAAATTATCTTAGTACAAACAACAATAAAGTCCTATTTTTCTTATTCTTTTCCTTATCTATTGGCATAAAAATAAAATTTTTATTCAATCTGCCACTGTCTGGCACTGTCTGGGATTGTCTACTTTGGTGCAAGTGGTCGATTACGAACCTCTTGAAAATGAGAGACCTTCAAGACTACAAAAATTTTATGTGGATTCTGATATACTCACGTCCTTTTAAAAATACCCTTTGACTCTTCTCCGTCTTTATTGGTGTCAATGAAGGCAATGCCCACATCAGAAAAATTAGCCAGAGGAACTCCAATATTCTCTTGTAGTTCTTCAGAGAGAGAATAGTTCTCAGCATTCTTCAGAGGCGCTTCACCAACCATAGAGAGATTTGGCACCAAGACTGTCTTGGAGACTCCAAGAGCCTTCATTCCAACGGCTGCCTTGTCAAGGGCAGGTTTGGCCAAAGCTGCAAATGCTGAGTGACTTGACATCTCTAAAGTCATCATCATAAGAAGGGTCACTACATATCGGCTGGAGGCAGACTGGAAACAAATTGAATGATAATAGTAATTATAATGATTATAATGTTAATAATAATAATAATAATAATAATAATAATAATAATAATAATAATAATAATAATAATAATAATAATAATAATAATAATAATATAATAATAATAATAATAATAATAATAATAATAATAATAATAATAATAATAATAATAATAATAATAATAATAATAATAATAATTTTTTTAATTTTGATATATTTACAGAAACAGTCCTTTGAAGTCTTTTTCTTTTTATTTTCTGCTATTTTTGAGATATATATTAAAAAAGAGCCAAACAGCACATAACCTAAGCAAATATATATCTATTAGCCAGCTTTTACACCAAAGTGGCACGTCGCACAGGCATTCCACGTGGCATGCCACGTGAAAACGAACATCCTGATATATATAAGAGGCCTTTAACACAGAAGTGTCGTGACACGTCCCATGTGCCACGTGTCACAACACTTATGTGTTAAAGGCTTCATATATATCCGGATGTTCGTTTTCACGTGGCGTACCACGTGGCATGTCACGTGCGGCATGCCACTTTGGTGTGAAATCGGCCTTAGAGAAACTGAGAAGTAGAAACTTTAGACTTACCATCGCCATATTTTAAGTGAAAAATTAGCTGGTATGAATCTTCTTCCAGTGAACAGGAGACAGCTGCAAAAGAAGAAGTTTTTCTTAAATATAACTAAAGCACAGCTAGAACATAGCATTCTCTGTCTCCCATAGTTCATTCTCGCTTTCACTGACTCATCATATTGTTTCTTAATCCTCCTAGGGTCTTTAATTATGATAATACAGCCTCATTTTCCCCTGCGCATCGTATAAGTCGACGAAATGGGGCAGAGTAAGGGGACTGGGAATCCCATTGTTTGTATCTTCCTAAATAGAGTTAAGAGATACGAGGGAATTCTGATAGGAAAACTCCATATAGAACCTTCCTAGTCGCGGAAACCCACTTGCCAGGATTATGAACTTCACACACACACACACACACACACACACACACACACACACACACACACACACACACACACACACACACACACACATATATATATATATATATATATATATATATATATATATATATATATATATATATATATATATATATATATACTTATATATAAATTATGATACTCATTCAGTTGTAATTATAGAAAAAGTTATGATGGGAATAAAAATAAGATGATTCATGATAACAAGAGTAAGCTTAACAAAAAAAATACAGTAATGCTTAAAAATAATATTTATATACAAAAAAATATATGTCAAATAAAAAGACGAGCTATGACCACAAAAAGAAGGGTTTTGTTATTAAGCAAATTACTTTTTTTTTTTAACTAAGATTCGAAAGGCTTCAATATTTCTTTTCTGATATAAGGTAAGGCTACGAAATATATGACTTAAATTGACAAGTTCTCTATCTACTCACTCTCGGAACACCTCTTACCACAAATGCAGGAAGAAATAGACTGAGTTAATATTTAAATGGAGAGCCGTTATAAAGGCCACTTACTTTACAAAATCATGGCGTGAAGTACGCACCTGTTAGAGAAAATATCACATGACCCCGTAGACAACTGTGTAGTAGTTTCCATGATTCAGAACATCTGGTAATGACGTTGTAAAGGATTGAGAATGATGAAAGGGAAAACAATACTGAGGTGTGACCTCAGGGTATTGAAACAATTTGCTATAATAGTAATAATAATAATAATAATAATAATAATAATAATAATAATAATAATAATAATAATAATAATAATGATGACAATTATTATTATTATTATTATTATTATTATTATTATTATTATTATTATTATTATTATTATTATTATTATTATTATTATTATTATTATTATCATTATTATTATTGTTATTATTATTATTATTATTATTATTATTATTATTATTATTATTATTATTATTATTATTATTATTATTATTATTATTACTATTATCATTATTATTATTATTATTATTGTTATTATTGTTATTATTATTATTATTATTATTATTATTATTATTATTATTATTATTATTATTATTATTATTATTATTATTATTATTATTATTATTATTATTATTATTATTATTAGTGGTAGTGGTGGTAGTAGTAGTAGTAGTAGTAGTAGCAGTAGTAGTATGAGACTTTTACTTTTTTAGTTTTATATTAAGAAAGGTTAATCTTAACTAACTAGTAGTAGTATAATTCTTTGAGAAGATGAAGTATGCTGTCCTTATGTTTTAACTCACTGGTATGTCAGATCACTGCGTTCTTTGTTTCTGTTTTTTCTTTTTTTCTTTTTTAACAAGTGGGACAACGGAATAGGCAAAGAGAATTGCCCTCATAGGGCCATGGCATCAAGAAAACTCAAAGAAGAACACGTAGCAGCTTAAGGACAAGGCAGACATAAGAAAATGATAAACAATAAGAAAAGGAAAGTTTGAAAGAATAGTTAAAGAAATGAAAATCTAGTAATATGACAGGATTAGGCCCTGAGATGACACTAGATTAGTGTTTGAAACATGAAAAGGTCCAGAGAGTTAGGGAAGACAAGATTAGTAAGAGACTTTCAGAGTATGGAAGTGGAAGGAAGGCAGCATTACCTGTGTGACGAGGCTGCTTGGCATGTGCTTCACGGCCTTGCCAACAGGAAAAATACGCAACTTACCAACTCACTAGATCAGCGATGGAAGTAGTACCGATAGTACAGAGTAAAAAATAAAATATTTCGACGAATAGAATGAGAATCAAGAGAAATGAGAGAATGGCCATTAATGAGTCTGTAGTCTTAAGTTCAACCCTATCAAGGAAATAATTAAAAGAAAACACACCACTGATGTGAAAGCATTATCCTCTATTAGAGGGGATCAATCTGTTAACTTCTGGGTCAACTAATTAAGCTAAAGGCTTCAAAACAGACACTCGTATTACATATGTATACATATGTGTATGTAGCATAAGGGCATAACATCATAGAACATTGCATAATTTACTCAGATCACATGACCTTATGTTTCAATTATTTCTTTTGAAGGGAGCGTATACAGAGAGTTCTCTCAAAGAGGTAACAGATCTCTTCACCAGAAATGATATTTGGGAAGAAATGTTGGCCGAAATTCATTTCTAATAAAGAAATCTGTTGTTTGAGGGTAAAATGTACTTCAGCCAACTACCAACTTCAGTAATTGAGCAAAATGAGTCTCAAATTTGAAAGGAATAATAAGACTGTTAAACTTTATTTGAATTCAAATCACATAAAATGATAACAACAAGGAAACAGTCTTGAGTAGACTCACACAATGCAAAAAAAAAAAAAATATGGAAATTAATTCAATTGTTTTTCAATATATAGTTTTCCTTTCATATCGTCATGGAAAATACGTTACGTGAAACCTAGAACTTTTATGTCTGTCTATCTTACCATATGAACGACCTTAGTTCTCATTATGCTTCAGTACTTTTCCTATATTAAAAAAAAAAGATTTGATCAAACTTAACTGTGCAGCTGAGCAGATAAGACCTGTGAGCCAATGACCTTCATACACTCTTTGTGACTTTTACAACGGTTCCGGTTTTACGTCACGGACTCCCTTATCAACCAACAAAAGATATTATAGATAACACTCGTATTTGTTAATCTAAAAAGTGTCAAAGAGGAAAAGATGAACACATCAAGGCATATAGATGTGCATGTGTTGGATGAAAATCTAGTATTTTTCCTATCTGAGAACAAATTAGCCATTGCAGGCTTTGTTATTTTTGGCGAGAACAAGTGGCAGACAGTTTTAAATCTGGAGATAACAAGTGGGAGACATTGTTAAGTGCTAGATAAAAGTCTAGTACTTTTCCTATCTAAAAACCAAGTAGCCAGTACAGGCTTTGTTATTTATGGAGAGAACAAGTGGTAGACAGTTTTAAATCTGGAGATAACAAGTGACAGACATTGTTGAAAGACTAGTACTTTTCCTATCCGAGAACAAATTATCCATTACAGGCTTTGTTATTTATGGTGAGAACAAGTGGTAGACAGTTTTAAATCTGGAGATAACAAGTGGGAGACATTGTTAAGTGCTAGATAAAAGTCTAGTACTTTTCCTGTCTGAGATCAAATTAGCCATTACAGGCTTTGTTATTTATGGTGAGAACAAGTGGTAGACAGTTTTAAATCTGGAGATAACAAGTGACAGACATTGTTGAACGACTAGTACTTTTCCTATCTGAGAACAAATTAGCCATTACAGGCTTTGTTATTTTTAGAGACAACAAGTGACAGACAGTTTTAAGTCTGGAGATAACAAGTGGGAGACATTGTTAAGTGCTAGATAAAAGTCTAGTACTTTTCCTATCTGAAAACCAAGTAGCCATTACAGGCTTTGTGATTTTTGGAGAAAACAAGTGGTAGACAGTTTTAAATCTGGAGATAACAAGTGACAGACATTGTTGAAAGACTAGTACTTTTCCTATCTGAGAACAAATTAGCCATTACAGGCTTTGTTATTTTTAGAGACAACAAGTGACAGACAGTTTTAAATCTGGAGATAACAAGTGGGAGACATTGTTATATGTGAAGAGTACGAACATGTGGCAAATAGAAAGGAGTATAACAGCTTATCTTGAAAACTGTCCATTTATTGTTTGAGTTGCTTAGTATATAACTAAGGTATAAAATTAATGGTTAAGCCGATCCAAGCGATATTTATCAAATAGGAAAAAGTATGTAGCACGGAACGATAGATTATTTAGATAACAAAGATTTTGTATTTGTAATTATTCGCTAGATCATAAAAGATCTTCTTTTTGAAAAGTTACAAAAGCGGAAATAATCATCTTGTAATATTATATCTATAACGGACTTCCAACTCTAAGCTTTAAGCTTTCCCTCTGGGAAATGCTTTGATATAGGAAATCTGCAGCTAACAGACTATGCTCTTGGCCAGGATTTCAGATCAAGCTGTATGGAATAATTTTTTTTTAATTTGCGGAAAGCCTTTGCGACAATTTATGGAAAAAAAAAAAAAATAAAATAATATATATATATATATATATATATATATATATATATATATATATATATATATATATATATATATATATATATATATATATATATATATATATATATATATATATATATATATATATATATATATATATATATATATATATATATATATATATATATATATATATATATATATATATATATATATATATATATATATATATATATATATATATATGTATATATATATATATATATATATATATATATATATATATATATATATATATATATATATATATATATATATATATATATATATATATATATATATATATATATATATATATATATATATATATATATATATATATATATATATATATATATATATATATATATATATATATATATATATATATATATATATATATATATTCGCTTAACATTTCAAATCTTATATTTCCTGTATTTCCAGTGTTCGATATCCATAAAAAAAAATTGTGGATTAAGAGAATCCCTTTCTAAGGTATGATAATAATTCAGTACAAATATAGATGGATTTTTTTTTCTGTTTTATGTGTCACTAGTAATCCCCATTCAAAAAGGGTGGACACTGACAGGTTGAAGCTGGGGTATTAAGGCGGGTTAGGGATGTGAATGCTATACATTTATAAACATTTAATGGAATAATATTGCTTTCAGTATTTGCTTCAATTTTCCTTCTGGCCTTTAGCATAACTGATGAGATTACAAATTAGAAATATATTTGATTTTGAAAACCTTTGAAGCACTTTTGGGCTTTTAATAACTGGAAAAACTCATAGTAGTTACCGTGGCTCAAGCGGTAGCGTCCGCGACTTTGAGGCGTCAGGTCGAGGGTTCGCGCCCCGTCGCGGTCTGGGGTTAGCAAGGGCATGCACTCAGGGTGACGATTACATATGCCGGAACAAGTCCTTCGCAAGAAGACAACCGTCCTAGCCTTTGGTAGAAAAGGGAGTTCGTGACGTAAAATCAGAACAACAACAACAATAACTGGAAAAACTCAGAGTAAAATGCGAAAACTACTGGCCATTAAGTTTGCAGGGATGATACTGTATCCAAATACTTTATTTTCTGTGGGGGGGGGGGGGGAAGCAGTTGCTCAGTCACAGAACGCGTGAGTTGGAAGTGATAAACCCAACTCAAGCGGGTTCGTTCCCACCGTAGAGCGTTAGGAGGGCCATCCAGCCTTCACCCCCCGGCTTCAGCGATTATGTCGTTCCCACCCGAATGGAAACTCATTGAGACACACAAAACGGTATTTTACTTTATACTAAATGTATCTTTCCAGTAGTCTCCGTGGCTCAAGCGGTAGCGTTCGCGACTCTGAGGCATCAGGTCGAGGGTTCGCGCCCCGTCACGGTCTGAGGTTAGCAAGGGCATGCACTCAGGGTAACAATTACATCTTCCAAAACAAGTCCTTCGCAAGAAGGCAACCGTCCTAGCCCTTGGTAGAAAAGGGAGTCCGTGACGTAAAACCAAAACGAACTAAGTGTGCCTTTCCATTCTACCCTAACTTTGCAACCTCATTTATCGCGACTGAAGTTGGGAATAATGTGCTTATTGAACAGCCATTCAGTAGAATGAGTGCTCCTCTGGCCCGATTTCTTAAACAGTGTAAACCTAGGATACCATATTGTTACTTAGCTAGACACACACAAATGAATTTCATAAACGCATCTGACGCTGTTCTGTGTATGGCTAGGATCCCCCCATGGGGGCTAGACACACAAATAGATTTCATAAACGCATCTGACGCGGTTCTGTGTATGGCTAGGATCCCCCCCATGGAGGCTAGACACACAAATGGATTGCATAAACGCATCTGACGCGGTTCTATGTATGGCTTGGATCCCCCCATAGGGGGGTCCTAGCCATTCACAGAACCGCGTCAGATGCTTTATGAAACCCATTTGTGTGTCTAGCCCCTATGGGGGGGGGAATCCTAGCCATACCCAGAACCGCGTCAGATGCGTTTATGAAATCCATTTGTGTGTCTAGCTTACTAACAATATGGTATCCTAGGTTTGCGCTGTTTAAGAAATCGGGCACCTGTCTCAGCAGTTAGCACTAATGTTGCAATCTTTATTTACATCTTGGGTGGTGAACTTGGTATTCCCTATGTGCGCTCTGAATGTCATTGTGTGCACTAGGTTTAATTCCTGGTTAGTAAGAGTGATGACATACATTTATTACAACAAGAACTGATGCCTATTAAATGAGCAAGATATGTCAGGAGCTGATGGGATATATTTTAAAGTAATGTTCATTTAGTGACTCGGAGAACTGGAGATCTATTGATCCCACGCACGATAAGTACAAACACACTTAGGTAGAAATGTACATAAAGGGGGTAAATATTGCTTGAGTTGAGTTATACTTTGTTATATTTATCGACTGATATACATTAAATCGAAGGTTTTGATAGAATAGTTAATTCTGGTAGTGGAAAACACTATTTATAAAGATTTTGTATTGTTTTGAAATAGACAGGAATTTTGGATTTCGGTAATAAGTTCAGTCCTGGCTCTTGGTGACAGATCCCTTCCAAAAATCTCTTAAATCTTCTTTGTTGTTTCCTTTTAAGATTACTAGTAAAATTACCTCCTTTTTTAGTCCCTCTGGCTTTTTTTAATCTTAGATTGCACAATATTTACTTCAAGTATACCTTTAGAATGCAAAATAAATGTCGATAAACTTCTTGGCTATAAATAATGACAGTCTTTTTCCTCGTGAAATGATGCTAAGATATAAAAGTATTTGTGGTAAGACATATGCCTTCTTCAGAGCCCTTATTAATTTTTTAGATTCTTACTATCGTATACTAAAGGCTGCCCGTTTTCTTTTTGCTGCGTGACGCACACCTTAGGTAGGAAGGTATTTCAGTTTTTTTTTCTCAGTTTTTATCATCGTATACAGAAGGCTGCCCGTTTTCTTTTTGCAGCGTGACGCACACCTTAGGTAGGAAGGTATCTCAGTTCAACGGTATTAATAATAAAGAAGATAAAAAAATCATTTTTTTAATAACTCTTTTCTAAAGAACTTAGAAGAAATTTTCAAGATCATCTCGGGAGGTTAATATTTCGAAAGTTTATAGATTTGTCCTTCTGTATCTTAGGGTGAAGACATAAGGGTTGCTTTACAATTAGTGAATTAAAGACCAGAAAATATAACAGCATAGTTGAGTTGTGTACTTGAGCTTTTCATGGTAATGTGCCAAAGGAGGATAGGACCAGAAACGCAAGGACCAGAGGTGCAGCGAAGGTAGTGGAACTTTCAAAGAAGAGATGAGAGTCAAGACTTAATAGCACAGGCATGCCTTAAGGAGCAATAAAGAAAATGACGAGCAAAGTTCAATGGATGTGGGAGCACAGGGGAGAAGGAGAGATATGTCCAAGACAGAGTGGAAAGAATGCACATCATCGGATAGGAGACAGAAGGGCCTGAATACCAACATGACAGACGACAGAGGCAGGTGGATGTGGTTCATCAAACGCAGCGACCCAGTATAAAGCTGACAAAGAAGATTTTAAGTAGTCTTAAAAGAATTTCATGAAAGATAAATAGACATCGCAGGTAGTGCAGTAGTTTGACTACCAGAAAGTCCTGAAGATGCAGGAATTCCAGGATATATAATTCACAAGTATTGCTGTTACATTAGACGTGATCTGTTCGAGTTTTATGCAAGGTTAGCATACAGAGTGTGATGCAATACTACTACAATATCAGGAATTTACCTCTGCTTTGGAAGCTATATATTTAGTAAGATGGTTAGCCTAACATAAGAAAATACTTAGGACAGAGCGATATTTTAGCATTTTGTACATATATATATATATATATATATATATATATATATATATATATATATATATATATATATATATATATATATATACATGCGGATGCCTCGTGCTCAAGGTATTACTGCCCCCAATACACCATCTGGACAACTATGTGTCCAGGGCATGTGACCCTCTGTACTATTAGCCATGTGCAGTATAGTTGACCTCTGATAGCTCTTACCATTATTTTTTTAGCTTTTTATTGCGACTCCAGGACGGGCCAGACAAGTAAATAAAGCTGCCCCATCGAGCATAGACGAGAAGAAAACATAAAATAAAGAGAAACAAAGTTGGGATTGTTGTGACTTGTCAGATATTTGATAGAGTTATCCTGTATGCGAGGCATTTTTAACATCTGAATGTTTAGAGTTTTCATTACTCTTCTTATGCTCAGATTTATTTTTCCTCTCTCTCTCTCTCTCTCTCTCTCTCTCTCTCTCTCTCTCTCTCTCTCTCTCTCTCTCTCTCTCTCTCTCTCTCTCTCTCTCTCTCTCTCTCTCTCTCATGCATACACACTAATAGGTGATCAAGTATTTTTCAACTGTGTTTTTTAACTGCATGCATTTTTTATCTGTTAACAAGAATGAAATGCACTTTCTGCTCTACAAGCATTGCATCTGCAACATAAAAATATGTTCAATTTAAGCAAAATATTCTTCTAATTGAAGGAAACAGAACCATAGTGGCGGAATTCTGTACAACGAGAGCTGAAAACCTCCCTTGCTGCAAGATAAATTGTATTAAGATATAACAAGAGACGATAGAATTTTGGGAATATAAACTACGATTTTGATATTCTAACTTTTTATTTAGTGATGAATACAAATGCTTTATAACAAATTCGTCATTGTTTATATTGAGGGGTCAATTAAAACAAACACATTCATGGACTCAATAGCAAATTGTTCTTATTTTTTTTTTTTTTTTTGAATTCTATACAATTCAGTCCTTGCGTAACATCCTTACAAATGTAGACTTGAAATGGCTGCCTCCTATTGTTTACTCTCGAAGGCTTTTCCTTATGCCGGACACCAAGGGGGACGGACTGCCCCTGGAGAGCAGTCGTTAAGTGGATGATAAATCACGCAGAGTCCTACTGCACACCTGAAGCAGCAAAGTCTTCCCAGAGGCTGTAAAATATATGCGAAAATTATGAATTATGATCAAAGACACTCTAATCATTCTTTACTGACTATTGGGGGTCTTTTTTTTTTTTTTTTTTTTTAGGATGGGATAGGATAGGAGGGGGAAAGAGGGGAGGGGATTAAGGATATAAGGGAATTGGAGGGAAAAGCACGAAAATTAAATAAAGTAAGAGAGAAAAAAGAGAGAGGGGCAGACCCTCGTGCTAAGTTTTGATCTGGAATTCAGATTCTAACTCAGTTGGAAATAACAATATTTATCTTAATTTTAAGAGATCGACAAAAAAAACTTTAACATCACAAGTCTATGAAATTATGAATTACCACCTGTAGTTCCAAATAAAATACAGATTTATTCTGTTACCACGGATTTTTAGCCTCTTTTAGGCAGGAGCTTGGATACAGCTTGGATACAGGACGCTGTAAGTGCGATTCGTAAACATTATTTGGCAGGACAAAAATAGGGGTAATGAGTTGAGGAAGATCATACTTACAATAGTTCCTTCGCTGCCACAGTTGCTGGCTTTGTAAACAATATCAACGTTGGCATTAACTTCAGGAGGAAGATCTCTTCCAAAGAGCTCGCACAGTCTCCTGGCTGTTTCTCCTTTCATGTTATTGGTTTCATAACCAAAAATATCTTTCACGTGCTGAGAGAGAGAAAAAAAAAAAGGCAAAAGTGTTGGATTTTACATTTTGAAAAGGACATTTTCTATAAGGTTCAAGGAGTTTTACAAACTCCATACTTACTAAATACCACTCAAGAAATACCTCACACCTGTGCTATTGTTGTGTTAGATTCTCCACCCACGGATGGGTGGAACGGGTCATGGAGGACCCATAAGGCGGTCGCCAGCCAGCACAGGCACCAACCCCCTACTGTGGTGCCCAGCCACACCAGTAACCTCCCCAGTAAACAGCTGAAACTCACTTGCCTGGACGAGGCGCGATTCGTTGATCTCGCGAATGCGAGGCCCCCGCGTTACCACTGTACTAGCCAGGAGGCTACACCTGTGTTAACTACTGTGTAATCGGGACAAAGATCATCTCCTGTGGGGCCATAAGCCGTAGCTGATCTAGCTCCATTATTTTTTTCTACATTCGCCAAGGACGTCTTTATATATTCTTCATGATGGCAACAATATGAATTTAGTCAAGTTAACAAGAAATGTGATTTTTACCCCATGGAGTAAATATACTTTAATTTGCCAATACCATCGTAATAAAATCTACAGCAAATGGCGATTCCTATATGTAGTATTTATTATGGAAATGAAGCATCTTTCATTTATTCTATTTTTATTATTTATTTAAAGGGAGTGGCGCCCAGTCCCGGTCTGAGGTTAGCATGGGCATGCACTCAGGGTAACGATTACATCTGCCAAAACAAGTCCTTCGCAAGAAGGCAATCGTCCTAGCCCTTAGTAGAAAAGGGAGTCCGTGACGTAAAACCGGAACATTTAAAGGGAGTGGTCATGTCAAAATATACCCGGATGAGTGAAGTTAGTCTTCCAACCCCCCCCCCTTCTATGCCTTAACCTATCACACGAGGATAAAACTAAGGGAGGATAGCTGGTTCCCTCCCTCAACCCCATTCAATAGACTTTGACACACGCAGGGAAACACGTAGGCGATATGCTGGTGCCTCACTCTAAAACAGTGGTTCTCAACCTGGGGGTCGCAGGGTCGAGAGTTGCTTCTGGGGGCTCGTGAAGTGATGTTAAAAAATAATAAATAAATAAATAGT
Source organism: Halocaridina rubra (assembly GCA_037179515.1). Classification (NCBI taxonomy): domain Eukaryota; kingdom Metazoa; phylum Arthropoda; class Malacostraca; order Decapoda; family Atyidae; genus Halocaridina; species Halocaridina rubra. The sequence continues at coordinate 17,357 of JAXCGZ010004128.1, forward strand.
ATTATGATCGACTTTCGTTTTCAGGCTAAGTTCTATAGTGACATTTTATGATGTCTAACTGTGGTTCGCATCCATAACTTTATACTCATTTCAGGTAATGTAAAACCAAAAAGTAATAAATGTGTTAATTCTACAGTGCGTGTATTAATATTTATCTTATCATATTCTGTTGTTATTTTGTTGTTTTGATCCGGAGGATAGGCATGTAGTGTGTGTGCTTGTGTGTATGTGTGTCTGTGTGCGCGTGTGTGTGTGTGTGTGTGTGTGTGTGTGTGTGTGTGTGTGTGTGTGTGTGTGTGTGTGTGTGTGTGTGTATGTGTGTGTGTGTGTGTGTGTGTGTGTGTGTGTGTGTGTGTGTGTGTGTGTGTGTGTGTGTGTGTTCAAAAGCACTTCGAGTTTAGGTGAAGGTCTCGAGTCTCTACTAATATTGTTTGAGGGGTAGCGGGCCAAAAAAGATTGAGAACCACTGCTCTAGAATATGTAATCAGGTTAAGAAGAAACTTCGAGTATTGGGGACAGAATTAATATATAGGTTTGACCAAGATTTAAACTTACATTTGTTACTTTTCCAATACAATCTTTCTTGATTTTGGAACAAAATGGCGAAAAGACTTCAAAGTCGTCGACGTCTCTGTCAATGTTTTCGCTGTTGGTCCTGAGTCTCAGACTCACAAAACAGCTGTTGAAAGTATTGTAAGTGTTAATTTATCAATTGACATGGATCCAGGGAACATTACAGCCATCTCTTTCTCTGAATATGAACACTGAGAATTTAATATTCAAAATATTGTAAGTATTTATTTATCAGTTAACATGGATCCAGAGAACATCTGAACACTGAGAATTTAATATATAAAAATCCTAGAAATTAATAAGTTATCTTAAAATAAAATGAAGGTTTCAGTACCAACTGCTATATATTTGCAATAAGATGAACTATTACATTCCGTTTCTCTCTTCTTGACTTTATAAGTCATTCATCATCATATATATTTCTACACTTGACTGAGTTTTCCAAGTCTCAGCCGGAAAGACATACTTAGTACACAAATTCCTAGCTCTTGATGTCTCCATGGCGAGTAATTAAATAAAGTCATATTTTTCAAAGTGATTTGATTTTGCAGCATGAGGCATTCGACGCTCTCTCTCTCTCTCTCTCTCTCTCCTCTCTCTCTCTCTCTCTCTCTCTCTCTCTCTCTCTCTCTCTCTCTCTCTCTCTCTCTCTCTCACACACACACACACACACTCGGCACATGGACAAGGAAATGTTCAGAAATATTTATGTAACCTATGTGAGGCCAAAACTCGAATATGCAGCCCCCTTTTGGAATCCGCACTTGAAAAAACACATAGCTAAGCTTGAAAAAGTTCAAAGACATGCCACGAAACTGGTGCCAGAAATACGCAATCTCAGTTATGATGAGAGGCTGAGGGAATTAGACTTACCATCACTCGAAGCTAGAAGAGTGAGGGGGGATATGGTGACAGTCTTTAAATTCCTTCATGGTTATGATAGAGTGGATAGGGATCGATATTTTGATATGGCTGGCTCTAGAACTAGAGGTCATAGTTTGAAGGTTCGTAAGAAAACTTCTTTGCAGGATGTAAGGAAATACTTTTTCAGTGTAAGAGTAGTTGATAATTGGAATTGGCTAAGCGAGGAGGTAGTTAATGCTATCTCAATCCCTAGTTTTAAGGACAGGTATGATAAGTATCACTAAGTCTAAAATGGAACCGATGAGGAGACGGGAAGATACGAGCTTTGGGCTCTTTTCCGTAAACACAATTAGGTAATCTCTCTCTCTCTCTCTCTCTCTCTCTCTCTCTCTCTCTCTCTCTCTCTCTCTCTCTCTCTCTCTCTCTCTCTCTCTCTCTCTCTCTCTCCACAGTTTTGATCTTGAAACCGTGCGATGAAGACAAAATTATTCTTGATAAAAATAATATAACTCACGTTCGAGCCTCTACGACATTGTCTGAAATTAACGTGACTCCCAGAAGAAGAAGACTCATGAACACGAAAGACTTGGAGATCATCTAAAGAAAAGAAAATAAACAAAGAAAGAATTATTATTTGAGAATTCGTAATAACCTCTTCTGGCTCAGTTGACCAGTGCTTGGGTCAATGCCTTTGAGGTCATGATTTCGAGTTCCCAAGTTAGTCTGTATAACTTGTTTTTTGTCCCAACTTCTTGAGAGATATAAAGGGTATGATAATTACTTGTAACTAGTCACGTGGTAGTTTGTGGTTAGTTAACAAACTCATTTAGATCACTGCTAGTTTTGTGGGGTCACTGGAGGAACAGTATCTTCACGTAATCTCCTGGAAAAATATAAAGAAATAATGCTTTAAAACATTAAAAAAGCTGGAGATGTCTAGATACAAGTTTATATAAATAGCTTTTCAGAGGAAAGTTCCCTGAATCTCTCGTTTTGAGAATCATTATCTGGCGATTATGAGATGAAAAATCATTATTATCTTATTAACTTTGTAAAGAGAGAGAGAGAGAGAGAGAGGAGAGAGAGAGAGAGAGAGAGAGAGAGAGAGAGAGAGAGAGAGAGGAGAGAGAGAGAGAGAGAGAGAGAGAGAGAGAGAGAGAGAGAGAGAGAAATCCATCCACAAAGGTCAAAAGGACATGCATTGTGC
>JAXCGZ010004128.1:25000-27500 GCA_037179515.1 Halocaridina rubra
CAAGAGGTTTGTGGCATCCTTTAACTGTAGGCCCTGACAACTCAACAGGCAGCTAGAGCTCACTCCTCCATTCGCAAGATGAGTCTTTCATGAAGTGAAGCTTGATCTAGAATAGTGCCATTTATGTTTTGGTATGTATTCATATTTTCCTGCCTGAACTGATATATTTTCTTGCATCCATTTTGACTCCCTTCATTTGTAATGCATGAAACTGACCTCTTGCAGTGAATGGATGGGAGGGAAAGTGTAAACCAATGCATAACTCTGTTATGCATAACAGAGAAAGTCGATTCAAAACTTTCTTTTTTAAATTATATCTTTACAGCAGCAGCAGCAGCAACAGCAGCAACAGCAGTAATAGTAGTAGTAGTAGTAGTAGTAGTAGTAGTAGTAGTAGTAGTAGTAGTAGTAGTAGTAGTAGTAGTAGTAGTAGTAGTAGTAGTAGTAGTAGTAGTAGTAGTAGTAGTGCACGGTTTATATTCTTATTTTATTGCACATATGCTCAAAAACATTATCTCTGGAAGTAAAGCTCAGCAACAGTTTTATGTGCAGTAGTAGTAGTAGTAGTAGTAGTAGTAGTAGTAGTAGTAGTAGTAGTAGTAGTAGTAGTAGTAGTAGTAGTAGTAGTAGTAGTAGTAGTAGTAGTAGTGTACAACTTATAATCTTATTTTATTGTGCATATGCTCAAAAACATTATCTCTAGAAGTAAAACTCAGCAACAGTTTTATGCAAATGATCTGCTCATACCAGAAAATATTATAAAACCTGTAATTATGTCACTCTAGAAATATTATTGTGCCTCAATTGTACACAAACAAATACATACAATGGCCACCATCCCCCTTATAAGGGGAGATGGCCGAGTCAAAGAACCCACATTCACCAGACGCCAAATATATTTCTAACATTCTTCTCATTTCATTGCGGATGGAAGAGTTGTTACCATTCTCCCTACCACCAACACTCTGGTCATCCGCAGGGTAAGAGGGTAACGATCTTCTCCCTGAGGATCGACATCCGCAGCTGGTTCTGATGTTGAAGTTTGTTTTAGGTATTTATCTAGTAAATCTACAGGGTAAGAGGGTAAAAATCTTTTGCCTGAGGATCGACAGCCGCAGCTGGTTTTGATGTTGAAGATTATTCTAGTTTTTTTCTCTAATAAGTCTACAGGGTAAGAGGGTAAAAATCTTTTGCCCGAGGATTGACAGCCGCAGCTGGTTCTGATGTTGAGGAGTATTCTAGTTTTTTTTATCTATAGTAAATCATCTAATATGGCGATAAAAATTATATATTTTAAACTCTCGATATATCCAACATATCTATAAGACAAGATAAAACAAAATTAACATATGCTGATTATAATGAGAAAGAAATATTGCATAAATGCTACACGTGTTATTGCAGGTTAACTCACTTTCTGATTAAAAGGTATATAATTCAGGCTGACGATCAGTCATGGGTGTCAATTGGCGCTCAGCGCGCTCGACTAAAAAAAAAAAAAAACATTTGCTTTCGCAATTAACTGCTTTTGTCCACACTCATTAGCTCTTAGGATACACTTGAAGATGAGAAGCATCTCTCTCTCTCTCTCTCTCTCTCTCTCTCTCTCTCTCTCTCTCTCCTCTCTCTCTCTCTCTCTCTCTCTCTCTCTCTCTCTCTCTCTCTCTCTCCCATGCATGACTTATACATCTCTTTCTCTCTCTCTCTCTCTTTCTCTCTCTCTCTCACACACACACACACACACACACACACACACACAAGGAGACAGGAAGATACGAGCTTTGGGCGCTTTCCTGTAAACACGATTAGGTAATTAGGTAATTAGGTAATCACACACACACACACACACACACACACACACACACACACACACACACACACACACACACACACACACACACACACACACACACACACACACATAAAAACTTACTTAGAAGGAAGGGAACAGAGGGTTAGAGTAAGACACTCAGTGTCTGAATGGAGAAGAGTTAGTAGTGGAGTTCCGCAGGGTTCAGTTTTAGGGCCACTTTTGTTCCTTGTATATGTAAATGACCTACCAGAGTCTGTAAATTCATTCATGAATATGTTTGCAGATGATGCAAAGATTGTGAAGAAAGTAAAAAACGAGAACAATGGTAGAGAACTTCAGGAGGATCTAAATAATCTGCATGAGTGGTCAGAAAAGTGGCTAATGAAATTCAATACTTCAAAATGTAAGGTAATGAGAATGGGTACAAGTGCAAGAAGGCCCAAGCTTGACTAGTCGGTGGCTGGAGTACAACTTCAAGAGACAGAAAATGAGAGAGATCTAGGAGTAAACATACTGGCAGATTTGTCTCCAGAAATACATATAAATGGCATAGTAAGGGCAGCATATGCATTCTTATCAAATGTAAGGGTAGCCTTCAGGCACATGGACAAGGAAATGTTCAGAAATATTTATGTAACCTATGTGAGGCCAAAACTCGAATATGCAGCCCCATTTTGGAATCCGCAC
>JAXCGZ010004128.1:35000-37500 GCA_037179515.1 Halocaridina rubra
TTAAGGGTTGAAAGATCTGAGAGGACTGGTGGAGGGATAGCATTGCTCATAAGTGAAAGATTTCAGGTTGAAGAAATAAACTTTGCTATAGAAAATTAGTTCAAGGAATTTCTTGTTGCTCGGATAAATTCCGGGTCAGAGAGCATTATAAAAAATGTATCTAACCAATCAAGGAACCAATATAGGCCAAAAGTTTATGAGGAAAGTCATATAGTTACTATTGAGGTCATAAATTCAGTTGCTACCATTGCAAGGGAGAGAAAATGTAGGAATCTGATTATGGAAAATTTTAATCATAGAGAGATAGATTGGATAAATCTTGACCCACACAGTAGGAAGGACTGATTCGGGACAAGATTCCTAGATTGTGTACAAGGAAATTTCCTACACCAACATGTACTGGAACCAACGAGGGCCAGGGATGGGAATGAGCCATCGCTGCTTGATCTAGTATTCACAGATAATGAGTCGGATACTGAAAAAATTAAGAATGAACCACCAATCAGAAAGAGTGACCACTTTGTATTGTTGATGGAGTATATCATTGAAAATGTTCTGCCTGAAAGTAGAGGCATTAAGGACGCGAGGAGGAACTATCCGAAAGGAGATTCCATCAAAATTAATGAGCTTTTTGCAGTTATTGACTGGAGAACCTTGTTTAACAGCAAATCTGTACAGGAAATGTATGACATCTTTTGTGAGAAATATGGGAAGATAGTAGATTGCTGCATACCTTCCACCAAAATAGGAGTTATTCATGCCAGAGAGAAATGGTTCAATAATGAGTGAAAGAGAGCTAAGGAGTGGAGAGGCAAATGCTGGTAAAGGTATAAAAGGAGAAAATACATAAATACCCGGCAGACTTATAAAAGAGCAAGAAACGATTACCTAAGTAAAAGAAGAGAGGCAGGGAGAGACTATGAAAGGGACATCACCAGGAAGGCTAAAGAAAATCCCAAAATTTTCCACAGCTTTATCAGAGGAAAGCTGAAGGTCAAAGAACAGGTTTTAAAACTAAAGTGAGTGGATGGAAGCATCACTGAAATGGATGAAGATATCTGCGAAGAAGTGAACAAGGAGTTTCAGTCAGTATTTACAGTAGAGAATACCCCACCACCTCAGATTGCAGAGATAGGAGCTCATGGGCTGGTATTAGAGAATATCATATTTTCCTCCACAGAGGTATGCAAAGCGCTGATGAAGTTAGATGCCCCTAAAGCTATAGGTCCTGATGATATATTCCCTTATGTAGTTAAGAAATGCGCTAAATCAATATCAGCTGCACTATGTATCATATTTGAAAAGTCGCTGGACTCTTGGGAAATTTCAAGATGCTGGAAACGAGCTAATATGGTACCTATCTTTAGAAAGGGAAGGAAGGATACAGCTCTAATCCATAGACCTGTTTCCTTGACCAGCATAGTTTGCAAAGTTATGGAGAAACTACTAAGGAAACATATCTCTCTTCACTTGGAATCCTTCAACTATTTGTCAGTGAGACAACATGGCTTCAGAGAAGGTAGATCAACAGTAACAAACTTATTGGAAGTTTATGATGAGGTAAGCCGCATCTTACAGGAAAGAGAGGGTTGGGCAGATTGCATATTCCTAGACTTCAAGAAAGCATTTGACACTATCCCACACGGAAACTTATTAAGAAGCTGCAAGAAAAAGCGAGAATAGGTGGAAATGTCTTTTAATGGATAAACACTTACTTAGAAGGAAGGGAACAGAGGGTTAGAGTAAGACACTCAGTGACTGAATGGAGAAGGGTTAGTAGTGGAGGTCCACAGGATTCGGTTTTAGGGCCACTTTTGTTCCTTTTATATGTAAACGACCTACCAGAGCCTTATAAATCATTCATGAGAATGATAGTGGATGATGCAATGATGTAAAGAAAGTAAGAGACGAGAACAATGGTAGAGAACTTCAGGAAGATCTAAATAGTCTGTATGAGTAGTCAAAAAAAATTACTAATGAAATTCAGTGCTTCTAAATGTAAGGTAATTACAATGGGTACAAGTGCGAGATGGCCCAAGCTTGAATACTCAATAGCAGGAGCAGAAATACAAGAGACAGAGAATGAGAGAGATCTAGAAATAATCATACTGGCAGATCTGTCTCCGAAAATGCATATAAATGGCATAGTAAGGGTGGCATATGCTTTCTTAGCAAATATAATGGTAGCCTTCAGGCACATGGACAAGGAAATGTTCAGAAATATTTATGTAACCTTTGTGAGGCCAAAGCCTGAGTATGCAGCCCTCTGTAGGAATCCACACTTTAAAAAGCACATCGTTAAACTAGAAGAAGTTCAAAGATATGCCACGAAATTGGTGCCAGAAATATGCAACCTCTTTTATGAGGAGAGGCTGAGGAAATTAAACTTACCATCACTCGAAGCTAGATGAATGAGGAGGGATATGGTGTCGGTTTTTAAATTCCTTCATGGTTATGACAATGTGGATAGGGATCGATATTTTGATATGGATGGCACTAG
>JAXCGZ010004128.1:42500-47500 GCA_037179515.1 Halocaridina rubra
CTAACACACTTCCAATCTTCTCAATTGTTCTCTCTTTCGTGCTACAGAAACACACATTCAGAGACCCATTTAACTGGGATCTACTTTGAGTCTTCCTGTGAGAACCCTCTCCATTGTCTTTACTTTTTGCAGGAGGTATGTACGGAGGGGGGACTCCTTTTATGACAAACAATTAGACAAAAGATGTTGAGGAGATAGATGTAAAATCTACGAACAAAAAAAATCATCCATTTAGCTTTGAATTTTTTTATTTTCTTTTTTTAAAGTGAGAGGTGGGTTGTTCAGCTGTTCAAAAAAAGGTTGCAAAAGTTAAGCCTTGAAAACAGAAACTTTGTTATTCAATAAAAGAGTCAAAAGAGAAGTTTTTCATGATCGAAAATTTCCGAAACTTTTCCTCAGGATTACAAAAAAAATTTTGCCAACGAAAAAGTTTTTAAACTCGTATTTTTGGATACGACCCTGGCTAAATTTATTACATAGAGTTTGTGATATGCACTGAAGAGTAAATAGAGCCCACCACATGACGTTAGGATGGGCATCTAGCCTTAAATCCCCATCCCTAACCACTCTGTGTCCACCCTCATAATGGGGATTAACAGTGACACATAAAACGTTTTCGTCATTACCTTTCCTCTTTACAGTTACTTAAAATCTATAAAGGTCTTATCAGTCCCTGCTTAGAGTACTGCTCACACATCTGGGGTGCTTCTACTTATACTTATCTCCTTGATGGGGTTGAGTCTAAGGCAGTCAAATTCATTAATGATCCTTCTCTTACCTCTAATCTGGATTCTCTCTCTCTTCGCCGTAAGGTATCATCCCTTTCTCTTTTCTATTGCTACTATTTCCATCGCTGCTCTGATGAATGGCGAGTTGCATCCCTCCCCCACTACCGAGGCCCCGTAACACTTGCAAAACGGCCTCGTCTCACAGGTACTGTGAGGAGATTTGTAGCTCGCGGATTGGTAGATGTAGTGACTGTTTCTTCCCATCTACCTCCAGAGTCTGCAACTCTCTTCCTCCTTCTGTCATTCCAATTTCTTATGATCTATCTTCTTTCAACAAGCGGATCTATGGTCATCTCAGGGCCTAATCTACCATACCTCTAGGTCCTCAGTACTTCGACTATTTCTTCAGTCTGTCCTTTTCCTTTGTGTAACATTACCTCATCTCTGCCTTGTCCAAGAGCTTTTTCTTTTCCTATTAATATTCTCTCGTGCCCGGTCCTTTATTGATGAGGGCAGCTTTTTGCCTGTCCCGGTGTCACACTCATAAAAAAAAGTGGAAATCTTACCTTAAATTAACTAAGCTATTAAAACATATTCAAAAAAATAGCTTTGTGATTGAGAGTTAGGCCACTTTCACACCAAATTTGGCACGTCGCAAGTGGCATGCCACGTGGCACGCCACGTGCGACGTATCACTTTGGTGTGAAAGCGTCCTTAGGCTTTGATCTAACCACGAAAGGCGATTATTTACTAAGCTCAGTGATGGGTCATCACTCTAATGATGACTTTGTCGTTATTCCAAGTTGATGATGCAATAGGGATTAGACACGCCCATCTTCAGCCTTATTCAGCAGATATACGAGCAGTTTTGAGATGCATCTGAGAGAACATTGTTAAAGATTCTTGAACAGGAGACGGGGAGTTACAAGCATGGGGCTCTTTCCCGTAAGCACATTTGGGTAACTACATCCACACACACACATACACACACACACGCATGTACATAACACAACCAATATTGTTCATGCAATTTATTCGTACCAGAAGGCATGAGGACTGTTCTCTCTCTCTCTCTAAGTGAAAGAAAATTCTTGTCCAGCCATTAGGAATTTTTTAGAGAGAGAAAATTCTTATTTTGGAATCAAGTAGTTTTTAGCTTTTTTTCTGTTAGAGAGAAAGAAATGTCACAGATAATCAAAATCATAATTTAAAGAAAGAGAATATTTTGGAATGCAGATCTTTTACTTATATTACACTATTTTTTTTTCTGAAACATATTACATGCAGTATATGTCGGTCAAAGATATTGGGATTTCTGAAAATTTTAATTGCTATATTTTTATAATGTTTAGTTACTTTTTGTATATACTGAGACTTCCAATTTATCTTTCCTAATACAGTGTGTGTGTGTGTGTGTGTGTGTGTGTGTGTGTGTGTGTGTGTGTATATATATATATATATATATATATATATATATATATATATATATATATATATATATATATATATATGTGTGTGTGTGTGTGTGTGTGTGTGTGTGTGTGTGTGTGTGTGTAATTATCTAATTGTAATTACCCAAGTTTGCTTACAGAAAAGAGCCAAAAGCTCGTAACTTCCCTTCTCCTGGTAGGTTCCATTTTGTACTTAGTGATACTTATCATACTTGTCCTTAAAAATATGGATTGAGTTAGCATTTAATACTTCCTCGCTTAGCGAATTCCAATTATCAACTACTCTTACTAAGTTTCAAACTATGACATCTAGTTCTAGTGCCAGCCATATAAAAATATCGATCCCTATCCACTCTGTCATAACCACAAAGGAATTTAAAAACCGTCTCCATATCCCCTTTCATTCCACTAGCTTCGAGTTATGGTAAGTCTAATTCCCTCAGCCTCTCATCAGATTTAAGATTGCGTATTTCTGGCACCAGTTTCGTGGCATGTCTTTGAACTGTTTCCAGCTTAATTACGTGCTTTTTCGAGTATGAATTCCAATAGGGGGATGCACATTCAAGGTTTGGCCTCACATAGGTTACATAAATATTTCGGAACATTTCTTTTTCCATGTGCCTGAAGGCTATCCTTACATCTGCTAAGAAAGCATATGCTGCCCTTACTATGCCATTTATATGGATTTCTAGAGACAAATCGGCCAGTTTGTTTACTCCTAGATCTCTCTCTTTCTCTGTCTCTAGACGTTCAACTCCTGTCATTGACTAGTCAAGCTTGGGCCTTCTTCCACTTATACCCATTCTCATTACCTTACATTTTGAAATATTGAATCTCATTAGCCACTCTCCTGACCACTCAGGCAGACTATTTAGATCTTCCTGGAGATCTCTACCATTGTTTTCGTTTCTATATACTTTTTCACAATCTTTGCTTCATCTGTAAACATATTCATGAATGAAGTTACAGACTCTGGTAGGTCATTTACATATACAAGGAACAAAAGTGGCCCAAAAACTGAATCCTGTGGAACTCCACTACTGACTCTTCTTCATTCAGACACTGAATGTCTTACTCAAACCCTCTGCTTTCTTCCTTCTAAGTAAGTCTTTATCCATACCAAGACATATCCACCTTTTCTAGCCATTGCTTGCAGCTTCTTAATAAGTCTCCCATGAGGGACAGTGTCAAATGCTTTCTGGAAGTTAGGAATATGCAATTTGCCCAGCCCTCTCTTTCTTGTAAGATTCGGCTTACCTTATCATAAAATTCTAATAAGTTTATTACTGTTGATCAACCTTCTCTGAAGCCAGGTTGTCTCAATGACAAAAAGTTGAAGGATTCCAAGTGAAGAGAGATATGTTTCTTTAGTAGTTGCTCCATACCTTTACAATCTATGCTGGTCAAGGAAATAGGGGTATGGCTTAGAGCCGTATACCTCCTTCCTTTTTAAAGATAAGTACCACATTCGCTTTTTTCCAGCATCTTGGAATCTGCCCTTACTCCAGAGACTTTTCAAATATGATACTTAGTTCCGCTGATATTGAATTATCGCATTTCTTAAGTACATAAGGGGATATATCATCAATACTTGTAGCTTTATGGGCATATAACTCCATCAGCACTTTGCATACCTCTTTGGCTGAAAAATATGTTCTCTAATACCAAACCCATGAGCTTCTATCTCTGCAATCTGATGGGGTAGGGTATTTTCTACTGTGAATACTGACTGAAAGTCCTTGTTCAATTCTTCACAGATCTCTTCATCTATCTCACTGATGCTCCCATCAACTCTCTTTAGCTTTAAAACCTGTTCTTTTACCTTCAGTTTTCCTCTGATAAAGCTGTGGAAAAGTCTGGAATTTTCTTTAGCCTTCCTGGTAATATCCCTTTCATAGTCTTTCTCTGCCTTTCTTCTTTTACTTAGGTAATCATTTTTTTTTCTATAAGTCTGCCAGGCATTTATGCTTTTTCTCCTCCTATACCTTCTCCAGCATTTGTCTCTCCACTCCCTAGCTCTCTTACACTCATTATTGAACCATTTCTCTCTGGCAAGAATTACTCTTATTTTGGAGACAGCTCTACAACTATCTACTATCTTCCCATATTTCACACAAAAGATGTAGTACATTTCCTGTCGAAAACTGCAAAAATCTCCTTCATTTTCATGTAGTCTTCTTTCGAATAGTTCCTCCTCGTGCCCTCAGTGTCTCTACTCTCAGGCAGAACATCTTCGATGATATACTCCATCAACAACACAGTGGTCACTCTTTCCAATTGGTGGTTTATACTTAATTATTTCAATATCCAACACATTATCTGTGAATACTAGATCAAGCAGCGATGACTCATCCCTATCCCTGGCCCTTCTTGGTTCCAGTACGTGCTTGTGTAGGAAAATTTCCTTGTACGCAATCTAGAAATCTTACCCTCGAATGAATCCTCCCACTGTGTGGGTCAAGATTTATCCAATCTGTCTCTTTATGATTAAAATCTCCCATTATCAAAATCCTACATTTTCTCTCCCGTGCAATGTTAACAACTTGGTTTATAACTTCAGTAGTACTTATATAACTTTCCTCATAAACTTCTAGCCTATGTTGGTTCCTTGGTGGGTTATATACAACAGTTATTATAATGCTCCTTGACCCAGTATTTATGCGAGCAAGATGTTCCTTGAACTCACTTTCTATAGCCAAGTTTATTTCTTCAACCTGAAACCTTTCACTTATGAGCAGTGCTATCCCTCCACCCGTCCTCTCAGATCTTTCATCCCTTATTATTCTGAAGCTCTTAGAAAAAACTGTGACACTGTTTATGT
>JAXCGZ010004128.1:62500-79338 GCA_037179515.1 Halocaridina rubra
TGTAGTTGCAGAGTGGCATTTCGACAGGACAGTAGAGTCCCTGTATCTATGAGCTACACATATAATTTCAAGCTCCAGTTATGCTGGCAAAGCTATTAGCAGGTGTATTCTTTTCCATTCGCTTTTAACTCACTCACATAACATCTCTCTCTCTTCAATCTGTCACATAATTTTTTATAAGTGATTGGAATGATGACACTGGTCCAAGCATGCACCAATTTAATGGGCCTGGAAAATGTTTGAGCCAACTCTGATTAAAACTTTCAGCTGTTTTTATTAAAAGTATCATTGGCTGACTATAAATTGCACACTTATCATTGCCTACACCCCAAAACGTGTAGTAAGAATATGTGTTCGTCTAAGTCTGTTCCTCCTTTAACATTTCTCATAAGGAGTTGCTTAATTTTTTATATATTTTTCTTTTTCGTTTTTTTTTTAAGGGAACGTTACCTAAGGTCAAAACACCAATCAATTGAATTTTGAAGATCAAATTCATAATTTTGATTGGTGCTATTTGCTACCAGCCTCTTTGTCTTGTAGTAAAAATATGTGTGCTTCTGCAGTGCTTAAGACACGTAAATGGACCAGGGTTGTCAGACTTAATTCTGTATATTACCGTTGTCTGTTTTTCGGTGTGATCAATTGATAGCATACCCTGGATTAGCAAGGGCAGCGCTGGAGATAATCATTCCATTTCCAAATACCTACTTGCATTCTCCACCAGGCTCCTGATCAAACAGCCTCCTGGCTAGTACAGTTGTAACGCGCTGGCCTCGCATTCGCGAGGTCGACGGATCGCGCATCGTCCAGGCAAGAGAGTTTAAGCTGTTTACTGGGGAGGTTACTGCTGTGGCTGGCCACCACAGTGGGGGTTGGGGCCTGTGCCGGCTGGCGACAGCCCTATGGGTCCTCCATGAACCGTTCCACCCATTTGTGGGTGGAGAATCTAAAACAACATCCTGATCAATACAATTGTCCGGAACCGACTTCATGATGGGCTGCTCCATTATATATTCTTTTATTTTTTATATATTCAGATAACTGTACATGGGGACATGTGCACATAGGCACTCCCAGTAATATTGTAGTTGATAAACATTGCATTCTATTTGGTTATGTATAAATAAAATATTAATAGAATTTGCAATTAATTTTAAATATCATAGCAAGTAATTAATAATAAAGTATAGTGTAATAATTGATTGATGGCAGAAGAACACTCTGCGATTATTAATTAAGAGTAATATATGGGTGGCTCTGGACAACACGAAGCCTCGATCTGAAAAACTATTCGCACATAAGCAACAACAAAAATCGCATTAATGAGTGTATGTTTGATTGTGCTGCTGTGTATCCGTGATGGAGTTTGTTTATTTTCTTGACTATTTTCGCATTTTCTTAGTGCTTTTGTCAATAGAATTGGCATCCTTAATGTTTTTGTCTTGGAAAATGAACCAAATAAATGATAAAACAGTACATCACTTCATATTACTTTATCCTTTTTAGTAACCAGATGTTAGCCACAGTTAGGGGGTGCTGAACTACTTAGACCTGACTACATGGGTTGCTGGCTTAGAGCATCAGTGTCTGATTCACCAGTACAAGCTTTAGTTCGACCCTCATGGCACCAAAGCCATGCAAGGAAAAGAAGGAGAGAGTAGTGTCGTCTTTTATGTGGTAGACTTTATCCGATGATCTCACTAAGGGATAATATCCTTTGGTGCATTTTTTTTAAACTTTTATTTCCATTATACAATGGGTATTCGTCAGCCGGGGCAAGCCCCAACCCCCCACTGTGGTACCCTGCCACAGCAGAAACCTGCCAGTGAACAGCTTAAACTCTCGGTTGTGGACGGGAACCGATCTCTCGACCTCGTGAATGCGAAGCCAGCGCATTACCACTGTACTAGCCAGAGGCTAGAACAGAATTCTTTACATATACTGCTTCTGGGTATAACATAGTATACAAACGCCATTCCTACCAATCTTAATTTTATAAGAGAAAATGCACCAATCAAAGCGAAAATGTCTTGGGAAAATAATATTAATATGACTACCGCTTCCTCATATATAAGGACAGACCATCTTTTGTTATGGAAATGATCTCCGGGCCTTCATATGCGTCTAAGAAGATTATGAAGAGTCCCTTCATATTGGACTATATGCGCATATTGAAAATACCAAATAACCTTTTTGTACGTTCTACCGCAAAGGGGTGTGTGTGTGTGTGTGTGTGAGTGTGTGTGATTACCTAATTGTGATTACCTAATTGTGTTTACGGGAAAGAGCCCAAAGCTCGTATCTTCCCGTCTCCTGATCGGTTCCATTTTAGACTTAGTGATACTTATCGTACCTGTCCTTAAAACTATGGATTGAGATAGCATTAACTACCTCCTCGCTTAGCCAATTCCAATTATCAACTACTCTTACACTGAAAAAGTATTTCCTTACATCCTGCAAAGAAGTTTTCTTACGAAGCTTCAAACTATGACCTCTAGTTCTAGAGCCAGCCATATCGACATATCGATCCCTATCCACTCTATCATAACCATGAAGGAATTTAAAGACTGTCACCATATCCCCCCTTACTCTTCTAGCTTCGAGTGATGGTAAGTCTAATTCCCTCAGCCTCTCATCATAACCGAGATTGCGTATTTCTGGCACCAGTTTCGTGGCATGTCTTTGAACTTTTTCAAGCTTAGCTATGTGCTTTTTCAAGTGCGGATTCCAAAAGGGGGCTGCATATTCGAGTTTTGGCCTCACATAGGTTACATAAATATTTCTGAACATTTCCTTGTCCATGTGCCTGAAGGCTACCCTTACATTTGATAAGAATGCATATGCTGCCCTTACTACGGCATTTATATGTATTTCTGGAGACAAATCTGCCAGTATGTTTACTCCTAGATCTCTCTCATTTTCTGTCTCTTGAAGTTGTACTCCAGCCACAGAGTAGTCAAGCTTGGGCCTTCTTGCACTTGTACCCATTCTCATTACCTTACATTTTGAGGTATTGAATTTCATTAGCCACTTTTCTGACCACTCATGCAGATTATTTAGATCCTCCTGAAGTTCTCTACCATTGTTCTCGTTTTTTACTTTCTTCACAATCTTTGCATCATCTGCAAACATATTCATGAATGAATTTACAGACTCTGGTAGGTCATTTACATATACAAGGAACAAAAGTGGCCCTAAAACTGAACCCTGTGGAACTCCACTACTAACTCTTCTCCATTCAGACACTGAGTGTCTTACTGTAACCCTCTGTTCCCTTCCTTCTAAGTAAGTTTTTATCCATTCCAAAACATTTCCACCTATTCTAGCCATTGATTGCAGCTTCCTAATAAGTCTCCCATGTGGAACAGTGTCAAACGCTTTCTGGAAGTCTAGGAATATGCAATCTGCCCAGCCCTCTCTTTCCTGTAAGATTTGGCTTACCTCATCATAAAATTCTAATAAGTTTGTTACTGTTGATCTACCTTCTCTGAAGCCATGTTGCCTCACTGACAAAAACTTGAAGGATTCCAAGTGAAGAGAGATATGTTTCCTTAGTAGTTTCGTGTGTGTGTGTGTGTGTGTGTGTGTGTGTGTGTGTGTGTGTGTGTGTGTGTGTGTGTGTGAGTGATAGTACCTAATTGTGCTTACGGGAAAGAGCCCAAAGCTCGTATCTTCCCGCCTCCTGATCGGTTCCATTTTGTACTTAGTGATACTTATCATACCTGTCCTTAAAACTATGGATTGAGATAGCATTAACTACCACCTCGCTTAGCGAATTCCAATTATCAACTACTCTTACACTGAAAAAGTGTGTGTGTGTGTGTGTGTGTGTGTGTGTGTGTGTGTGTGTGTGTGTGTGTGTGTGTGTGTGTGTGTGTGTGTGTGTCTGTTTGTGCGTGTGTGTGTGTGTGTGTGTGTGTGTGTGTGTGTGTGTGTATGTGTGTGTGTGTGTGTGTAAGCATGTAATTACCTAATTGTGCTTACGAGAAAGAACCCTATGTTCATAAGTCCCCGTCCTCTGATCGGTTCCATTTTTATATTCAATGATGCTTATCATATTTATCCTTGAAACTATGAAGTGAATTAGCATTAACTACTTCTCGCTTAGCAAATTCCAATCATCAACTATCCTTATACTATAAAAGTATTTCCTTACATCCTGCAAAAAAAGTTTTCTTACGAAGCTTTAAGCTATGACCTCTAGTTCTAGAGTCAGCCATATAAAAATATCAAACCTTATCCTTTCTGTCAATACCATGAAGGAATTTAAAAACCATCACCATATTCCCACTCCTTCTTCTAGCTTCGAGTGATGGTTAGTCTAAATCCCTCAGCCTCTCTTTATAACTGAGATTAAGTATTTCTGGCACCAATTTTGTAGCTTGTCTTTTAACTTTTTCTTGCTTATTTGTGTGTTTTTTTGAAGTGTGGATTACAAAAGGGTGCTTCATATTTAAGCTTTGGTCTCACATCAGTTACTAAAATATTTCTGAACATTTCCTTGTCCATGTGTCTGAAGGCTATCCATACATTTACTAAGAATGTGTTTGTGTGTATATTTCTGTGTGTTTGTGTGTGTGTATTTATGTGTGTCTGTATGTGTATATCTGTGTTTGTGTGTGTTTTTGTATGTGTTTGTGTGTGTGATAAACTAATTGTAGGTAATTATGCGCACAAACACACACACAAAAATTACACACAAATACACACACACATTCTTAGCAAATGTAAGGGTAGCCACAGTGTCTAGTTAATAACTAGTTTTAGGTCAGGGATTGAAGACAGATGGACTGCAATGGAGAGCTATAAAAAGACGGTATCCAATATTGCTGTCTGGAAGAGCCACTGAAGGGGTTGCAAATGTCTGGTTTACGAGAGCCTTTGGTGGTCTTTTATGCTCATTAAAGGCTCTCATGAAATTCTGGTGACTGATTGTTCATCTCGAGTCCTAATATATCTATCCGATGTCCGTCTTGTCTTCCACTGCTTTATCAAAGAAATCACCTCGATATTTTATCAAAGTAATCACCTTGATATTTTATCAAAGAAATCACTTTGATATTTTATCAAAGTAATCACCTAGATATTTCATCAAAGTAATCTCCTTGATATTTTATGAAAGTAATCACCTTGATATTTTATTAAAGTAATCACCTTGATATTTCATCAAAGTAATCCTCTTGATATTTTATCAAAGTAATCCCCTTGATATTTTATCTAAGTAAGCACCTTGATACTTTATCAATGTAATCTTCTTGATATTTTCTTAAAGTAATCACCTTGATATTTTATCAAAGTAATCACCTTGATATTTTATGAAAGTAATCACCTTGATATTTTATTAAAGTAATCACCTTGATATTTCATCAAAGTAAACACCTTGATATTTTATTAAAGTAATCACCTTGATATTTCATCAAAGTAAACACCTTGATATTTTATCAAAGTAATCACCTCGATATTTCATCAAAGTAATCCTCTTGATATTTTATCAAAGTAATCACCTTGATATTTTATCTAAGTGAGCACCTTGATACTTTATCAATGTAATCTTCTTGATATTTTATTAAAGTAATCACCTTGATATTTTATCAAAGTAATCACCTTGATATTTTATCAAAGTAATCACCTTGATATTTTATTAAAGTAATCACCTTGATATTATATCAAAGTAATCACCCTAATATCTTATCAAAGTAATCACCTTGATATCTTATTAAAGTAATCACCTTGATATTTTATCAAAGTAATCTTCTTGATATTTTATCAAAGTAATCACCTTGATATTGTTATCGGCAGTAGTCTAGTATTACTTCTATATCGGCTTTGTTGATATCATAGTGTCCAGAACTATCAATTCCAACAGTATGGTTAATACATGTCACATATATTAACATTCCTATATGTCCTAATTGACTGTTATTACTATGTCGCATATTTCATATAATTAAAGTTGACAGTCGAAATAAGACTCACTTTCTTCTTGGTTTTATTACAAAGCTTATTGGTAGAAAAAAAAAAAAAAGAGATGGAAGGACAGCTTTCTTAGTATCCCATGTACTCATACGCACACACACACACACACACACACACACACACACACACACACACACACACACACACACACACACACAAGGCAGTAGAATTAAAAGATAGGATTCACAACAGTAAGGCAGATATAGTAGCAATTACAGAGACTAAGTTGAGTGAGGACATAAACAGTGTCACAGTTTTTCCTAAAGGCTTCAGAATACTAAGGGTTGAAAGATCTGAGAGGACTGGTGGAGGGATAGCACTGCTCATAAGTGAAAGGATTCAAGTTGAAGAAATAAACTAAGCTATAGAAAGTGAGTTCAAGGAATTTCTTGTTGCTCGCATAAATACTGGGTCAGAGAGCATTATAATGACTGTTGTATACAACCCACCAAGGGACCAAAATAGGCTTGAAGTTTAAGAGGAAAGTCATATAGGTACTATTGAAGACATAAACTCAGTTGTTAACATGGCACGGGAAAAAAAATGTAGGATTTTGATTATGGGAGACTTTAATCATAAAGAGATAGATTGGATAAATCTTGACCCACACAGTGGTGAGGACTCATTCGGGGCAAGATTCCTAGATTGCGTACAAGGGAATTTCCTACACCAACATGTAATGGAACCAACAAGGGCCAGGGGTTGGGATGAGCCATCACTACTTGATCTAGTGGTCACAGGTAATGTGTTGGATATTGAAAAAATTGTGTATGAACCACCAATTGGAAAGAGTGACCACTGTATGTTGTTGATGGAGTATAGCATTGAAGATATTCTTACTGAGAGTAGAGGCACTGAGGACATGAGGAGGAACTATCCGAAAAGAGATTACATCAAAATGAATGAGCTTTTTGCAGTTATTGACTGGAGAATCTTATTTTACAACAAATCTGTACAAGAAATATATGACATCTTTTGTGAGAAATATGGGAAGATAGTAGATTGCTGCATACCTGTCGCCAAAGTAGGTGTAATTCATGCCAGAGAGAAATGGTTCGATAATGGGTGTAAAAGAGCTAAGGAGTGGAGAGACAAATGCTGGAAAAGGTATAGGAGGAGAAAAAACATAAATGCCTGGCAAACCTACAAAAGAGCAAGAAATGACTACCTAAGTAAAAGGAGAGAGGCAGAGAGAGACTATGAGAGGGACATCACCAGGAAGGCTAAAGAAAATCCCAAGCTTTTCCACAGCTTTATCAGAGGAAAACTGAAGGTAAAAGAACAGGTTTTAAGGCTAAAGAGAGCGGATGGAAGCATCACTGAGACGGATGAAGAGATCTGCAAAGAATTGAACAAGGAGTTTCAGTCAGTATTTACAGTAGAAAATACCCCACCCCCTCAGATTGCAGTGATAGAAGCTCAAGGGCCGGTATTAGAGAACATCAACCTTACAGCCACAGAGGTATGCAAAGCGCTGATGGATTTAGATGTTCATAAAGCTACAGGTCCTGATGACATATCCCCTCATGTGCTTAAAAAATGCGCAAACTCAATATCAGTGGCACTAAATATCATATTTAAAAAGTCACTGGAGTCAGGGGAGATTCCAAGATGCTGGAAACAAGCAAATGTGATACCTATCTTCAAAAAGGGAAGGAGGGATACGGCTCTAAACTATAGACCAGTTTCCTTGACCAGTATAGTTTGCAAAGTTATGGAGAAACTACTAAGGAAACATATCTCTCTTCACTTGGAATCCTTCAACTTTTTGTCAGTGAGGCAACATGGCTTCAGAGAAGGTAGATCAACATTAACAAACTTATTAGAATTTTATGATGAGGTAAGCCAAATCTTACAGGAAAGAGAGGGCTGGGCAGATTGCATATTCCTAGACTTCCAGAAAGCGTTTGACACTGTTCCACATGGGAGACTTATTAGGAAGCTGCAATCAATGTCTAGAATAGGTGGAAATGTTTTGGAATGGATAAAAACTTACTTAGAAGGAAGGGAACAGAGGGTTACAGTAAGACACTCAGTGTCTGAATGGAGAAGAGTTAGTAGTGGAGTTCCACAGGGTTCAGTTTTAGGACCACTTTTGTTCCTTGTATATGTAAATGACCTACCAGAGTCTGTAAATTCATTCATGAATATGTTTGCAGATGATGCAAAGATCGTGAAGAAAGTAAAAAACGAGAACAATGGTAGAGAACTTCAGGAGGATCTAAATAATCTGCATGAGTGGTCAGAAAAGTGGCTAATGAAATTCAATACTTCAAAATGGTAGGTAATGAGAATGGGTACAAGTGCAAAAAGGCCCAAGCTTGACTACTCGGTGGCTGGAGTACAACTTCAAGAGACAGAAAATGAGAGAGATCTAGGAGTAAACATACTGGCAGATTTGTCTCCAGAAATACATATAAATGGCATAGTAAGGGCAGCATATGCATTCTTATCAAATGTAAGGGTAGCCTTCAGGCACATGGACAAGGAAATGTTCAGAAATATTTATGTAACCTATGTGAGGCCAAAACTCGAATATGCAGCCCCCTTTTGGAATCCGCACTTGAAAAAGCACATAACTAAGCTTGAAAAAGTTCAAAGACATGCCACGAAACTGGTGCCAGAAATACGCAATCTCAGTTATGATGAGAGGCTGAGGGAATTAGACTTACCATCACTCGAAGCTAGAAGAGTGAGGGGGGATATGGTGAGAGTCTTTAAATTCCTTCATGGTTATGATAGAGTGGATAGGGATCGATATTTTGATATGGCTGGCTTTAGAACTAGAGGTCATAGTTTGAAGCTTCGTAAGAAAACTTCTTTGCAGGATGTAAGGAAATACTTTTTCAGTGTAAGAGTAGTTGATAATTGGAATTGGCTAAGCGAGGAGGTAGCTAATGCTATCTCAATCCATAGTTTTAAGGACAGGTATGATAAGTATCACTAAGTATAAAATGGAACCGATCAGGAGACGGGAAGATACGAGCTTTGGGCTCTTTCCCGTAAACACAATTAGGTAATCACAATTAGGTAATCACACACATACACACACACAAGAAGATAAGAACAAACAGCTGAATGACAACCTAAAGGAATTAGATGTTAGTTCACTGCTCTCTTCTGAGAGAGACGAGATTGCTGCTTGGAATGTTCAGATTAAGGAAAACATTGAACAGTTCAGAAAAGAGTTCCAGGAGCTGAATATGGAAAATGAAGCCATGAAAACTTCCTTTGCTGATGCACTAAAGGGGAATGTGGCAGTAAAAGAGGCTGTAAAGGTGATGGCACTGGAAAACATACAAACAGTTGACTATAAAGAGGCAGTAATCGAAAAAATGAAAGACGTTGTGATGGAAAGGGCAAACCCACTCATCAGACAGGCACTTGATAAGGAGAAGACAGTGGTAATCTCAGGCATAAGCGAATCCCAGGAGCCAACATGGCAGGGGAGACTTGAAGAAAATAAAGCTAGGGTTATAGACCTGATAAGAAAGCTTGGAGTAGTTTGTGGTCCTGGGGATATTGTAAACATACACCAACTAGGTAAATATTCGAGGGAAGGAAAGCCGAGACCAACAGAAGTAACCTTTGAGAGAGGGGAAACATGTAGGGAAATATTGTTGAGAAAAAAAAGTCTAAAAGACCTTCAAGAATTCAAAGAAGTGTTCATTAGACGATACAGAACACAGGAAGAGATGGGAAAGATCAAAAACTTGTTGCAAGAGGCAAGAAGGTTAAATGATGAAAGAAATGAAGAAGAGAAGAAAAATTTTCATTTCAGAGTTCTTCCAGACAAAGGGGAGATAAAGAAGATAATGACAGAAGATCAGGGGATGGGGCCTCATTAAGATTGTTATACACAAATGCTGATGGATTAGCTGGTAAGGCAGTAGAATTAAAAGATAGGATTCACAACAGTAAGGCAGATATAGTAACAATTACAGAGACTAAGTTGAGTGAGGGCATAAACAGTGTCACAGTTTTTCCTAAGGGCTTCAGAATACTAAGGGTTGAAAGATCTGAGAGGACTGGTGGAGTGATAGCACTGCTCATAAGTGAAAGGATTCAAGTTGAAGAAATAAATTTGGCTATAGAAAGTGAGTTCAAGGAATTTCTTGTTGCTCGCATAAATACTGGGTCAGAGAGCATTATAATAACTGTTGTATGCAACCCACCAAGGAACCAAAATAGGCTTGAAGTTTATGAGGAAAGTCATATAGGTACTATTGAAGTCATAAACTCAGTTGTTAACATGGCACGGGGAAAAAAATGTAGGATTTTGATTATGGGAGACTTTAATCATAAAGAGATAAATTGGATAAATCTTGACCCACACAGTGGTGAGGACTCATTCGGGGCAAGATTCCTAGATCGCGTACAAGGGAATTTCCTACACCAACATGTAATGGAACCAACAAGGGCCAGGGGTTGGGATGAGCCATCACTACTTGATCTAGTGTTCACAGATAATGTGTTGGATATTGAAAAAATTTAGTATGTACCACCAATTGGAAAGAGTGACCACTGTATGTTGTTGATGGAGTATATCATTGAAGATATTCTTACTGAGAGTAGAGGCAATGAGGACATGAGGAGGAACTATCCGAAAAGAGATTACATCAAAATGAATGAGCTTTTTGCAGTTATTGACTGGAGAACCTTATTTTACAACAAATCTGTACAAGAAATGTATGACATCTTTTGTGAGAAATATGGGAAGATAGTAGATTGCTGCATACCTGTCACCAAAGTAGGTGTAATTCATGCCAGAGAGATATGGTTTGATAATGGGTGTAAAAGAGCTAAGGAGTGGAGAGACAAATGCTGGAAAAGGTATAGGAGGAGAAAAAACATAAATGCCTGGCAAGCCTACAAAAGAGCAAGAAATGACTACCTAAGTAAAAGGAGAGAGGCAGAGAGAGACAATGAGAGGGACATCACCAGGAAGGCTAAAGAAAATCCCAAGCTTTTCCACAGCTTTATCAGAGGAAAACTGAAGGTAAAAGAACAGGTTTTAAGGCTAAAGAGAGCGGATGGAAGCATCACTGAGACGGATGAAGAGATCTGCAAAGAATTGAACAAGGAGTTTCAGTCAGTATTTACAGTAGAAAATGCCCCACCCCCTCAGATTGCAGTGATAGAAGCTCAAGGGCCGGTATTAGAGAACATCAACCTTACAGCCACAGAAGTATGCAAAGCGCTGATGGATTTAGATGTTTATAAAGCTACAGGTCCTGATGACATATCCCCTCATGTGCTTAAAAAATGCGCAAACCCAATATCAGTGGCACAAAGTATCATATTTAAGGAGTCACTGGAGTCGGGGGAGATTCCAAGATGCTGGAAACAAGCAAATGTGATACCTATCTTCAAAAAGGGAAGGAGGGATACGGCTCTGAACTATAGACCAGTTTCCTTGACCAGTATAGCTTGCAAAGTTATGGAGAAACTACTAAGGAAACATATCTCTCTTCACTTGGAATCCTTCAACTTTTTGTCAGTGAGGCAACATGGCTTCAGAGAAGGTAGATCAACAGTAACAAACTTATTAGAATTTTATGATGAGGTAAGCCAAATCTTACAGGAAAGAGAGGGCTGGGCAGATTGCATATTCCTAGACTTAGAGAAAGCGTTTGACACTGTTCCACATGGGAGACTTATTAGGAAGCTGCAATCAATGGCTAGAATAGGTGGAAATGTTTTGGAATGGATAAAAACTTACTTAGAAGGAAGGGAACAGAGGGTTAGAGTAAGACACTCAGTGTCTGAATGGAGAAGAGTTAGTAGTGGAGTTCCACAGGGTTCAGTTTTAGGGCCACTTTTGTTCCTTGTATATGTAAATGACCTACCAGAGTCTGTAAATTCATTCATGAATATGTTTGCAGATGATGCAAAGATTGTGAAGAAAATAAAAAACGAGAACAATGGTAGAGAACTTCAGGAGGATCTAAATAATCTGCATGAGTGGTCAGAAAAGTGGCTAATGAAATTCAATACTTCAAAATGTAAGGTAATGAGAATGGGTACAAGTGCAAGAAGGCCCAAGCTTGACTACTCGGTGGCTGGAGTACAACTTCAAGAGACAGAAAATGAGAGAGATCTAGGAGTAAACATACTGGCAGATTTGTCTCCAGAAATACATATAAATGGCATAGTAAGGGCAGCATATGCATTCTTATCAAATGTAAGGGTAGCCTTCAGGCACATGGACAAGGAAATGTTCAGAAATATTTATGTAACCTATGTGAGGCCAAAACTCGAATATGCAGCCCCCTTTTGGAATCCGCACTTGAAAAAGCACATAACTAAGCTTGAAAAAGTTCAAAGACATGCCACGAAACTGGTGCCAGAAATACGCAATCTCAGTTATGATGAGAGGCTGAGGGAATTAGACTTACCATCACTCGAAGCTAGAAGAGTGAGGGGGGATATGGTGAGAGTCTTTAAATTCCTTCATGGTTATGATAGAGTGGATAGGGATCGATATTTTGATATGGCTGGCTTTAGAACTAGAGGTCATAGTTTGAAGCTTCGTAAGAAAACTTCTTTGCAGGATGTAAGGAAATACTTTTTCAGTGTAAGAGTAGTTGATAATTGGAATTTGCTAAGCGAGGAGGTAGCTAATGCTATCTCAATCCATAGTTTTAAGGACAGGTATGATAAGTATCACTAAGTATAAAATGGAACCGATCAGGAGACGGGAAGATACGAGCTTTGGGCTCTTTCCCGTAAACACAATTAGGTAATCACAATTAGGTAATCACAAATAGGAAGTGGGACAGACAATCACTATTTTTAGCTCTTTTTTTTATCCCTATTTCTTTCTTAAGCAATAACCATTTCTAAATAATTTCTCAAATCACAAAAGTACTGTTCTCAGCACTTGAACTCGCTCAACAGAAGATTTACTGGCAGGAGCTTTCCAAGTTTTCCATGAGGGAGATCCTAGCCATACACAGAACCGCGTCAGAGGCGTTTATGAAATCCGTTTGTGTGTGTCTAGCTAACTAACAATATGTTATCCTAGGTTTACACTGTTTAATAAATCGGGTACACAGGACCGCGTCAGATGCCTTTATGAAATCCATTTGTGTGTCTAGCTAACTAACAATATGGTATCCTAGGTTTACACTGTTTAAGAAATCGGGCCTTTGTCATCCACCATTGTCGAGGATTTAAAGGAACATAGCGTATGAAGTTGGGAAAGGTTTGACTTCTGCAGTGGCTCAACACTTCCATGATTTCTTTTAGATCTCTGATTCATTTATGGAGTTAACAAAATAGGTGGATAACTCTTTCTTAAGAAACTTGTCACTATTGGAATGATGCAAACAAGAATTTTTCCCAGCAAACATTCAGTATGAATATTTCTTGAGCAACTTCAGCATAAGTTAAGACAGGCATCGGTCTAACGCGCCCAATGTTTCTTCAGTTCCAAATGGTACAAACAACCACATTTAATGGAAATTTTTGCGATAGGAGAATTTCCAAGGAATTCCCTAACAACTATTCGTCCACCCTCCTTTTTCTATATCTATAACTAACTAACTATCTATAACAATAGGCTTTTATCTTAGATACATTCACTATAATATGAAGTCACTCCCTGCACATCGGTCATATCGCCGGGTTGACCTATACCCGTAAATGAAAAAAAGAAAATGCACCATGTGTGGAGAGAGAGAGAGAGAGAGAGAGAGAGAGAGAGAGAGAGAGAGAGAGAGAGAGAGAAGAATCCTTCATTTCCTTAGGCCTTAAAAAAAGGAAAAATATAACGTCAAGAGGCTGTCTCATCTATCGATCTGTTTTCAATTTAGTAGATCCTTCTCTTGTGATGTGCTTATTGAGTTATGGAGCATATTAATCGCTAGATTTTACTAACCTCCATCGAAGAAGAAGAGAAGAAGAAGAAGAAGAAGAAGAAGAAGAAGAAGAAGAAGAAGAAGAAGAGAAGAAGAAGAAGAAGAAGAAGAAGAGGAAGATTAAGAAGAAGAAGAAGAAGAAGAAGAAGAAGAAGAAGAAGAAGAAGAAGAAGAAGAAGAAGAAGAAGAAGAAGAAGAAGAAGAAGAAGAAGAAGAAGATTAATAATAATAATAATAATAATAATAATAATAATAATAATAATAATAATAATAATAATAATAAGAAGAAGAAGAAGAAGAAGAAGAAGAAGAAGAAGAAGAAGAAGAAGAAGAAGAAGAAGAAGAAGAAGAAGAAGAAGAAGAAGAAGAAGAAGAAGAAGAAGAAGAAGAAGAAGAAGAAGAAGAAGAAGAAGAAGAAGAAATAAGAAGAAGAAGAAGAAGAAGAAGAAGAAGAAGAAGAAGAAGAAGAAGAAGAAGAAGAAGAAGAAGAAGAAGAAGAAGAAGAAGAAGAAGAAGAAGAAGAAGAAGAAGAAGAAGAGGAAGAAGAAGAGGAAGAAGATTAAGAAGAAGAGGAAGAAGAAGAGGAAGAAGAAGAGGAAGAAGAAGAGGAAGAGGAAGAGGAAGAAGATTAAGAAGAAGAGGAAGAAGATTTAGAAGAAGAGGACGAAGAAGAAGAAGAAGAAGAAGAGAAGAAGAAGAAGAAGAAGAAGAAGAAGAAGAAGAAGAAGAGAAGAAGAAGAAGAAGAAGAAGAAGAAGAAGAAGAAGAAGAAGAAGAAGATTAAGAAGATTAAGATTAAGAAGAAGAAGAAGAAGAAGAAGAAGAAGAAGAAGAAGAAGAAGAAAGAAGAAGAAGAAGAAGAAGAAGAAGAAGAAGAAGAAGAAGAAGAAGAAGAAGAAGAAGAAGAAGAAGAAGAAGAAGAAGAAGAAGAAGAAGAGGTGGAAGAAGATTAAGAAGAAGAGGAAGAAGAAGAGGAAGAAGATTAAGAAGAAGAGGAAGAAGAAGAGGAAGAAGATTAAGAAGAAGAGGAAGAAGAAGAGGAAGAAGATTGAGAAGAAGAGGAAGAAGAAGAA
The DNA here is from genome assembly GCA_037179515.1 of Halocaridina rubra. Lineage (NCBI taxonomy): Eukaryota > Metazoa > Arthropoda > Malacostraca > Decapoda > Atyidae > Halocaridina > Halocaridina rubra. The sequence continues at coordinate 77,411 of JAXCGZ010004128.1, forward strand.
GATTAAGAAGAAGAGGAAGAAGAAGAAGATTAAGAAGAAGAGGAAGAAGAAGAAGATTAAGAAGAAGAGGAAGAAGAAGAGGAAGAAGATTAAGAAGAAGAGGAAGAAGAAGAGGAAGAAGATTAAGAAGAAGAGGAAGAAGAAGAGGAAGAAGAGGAAGAAGAGGAAGAAGAAGAGGAAGAAGAGGAAGTAGTGGTGGTGGAGGAGGAGGAGGTGGAGGAGAAGAGAAGCTGGATGAGCAGGAGGAATAATAATGCTCTTATTTTTACAAACAGATTCCCTTCATGACACTAACCCTCTCCATTGATCCTGCTTTGGATTGGATAAGTGAATGTTCATATATAATGATATCACTTGTGATAGCAGTATGTCATACTCACTTACCATGCTGAATAAACCAAGACTATTAGACAATGGGGACCACAATCCTCTCTCTCTCTCTCTCTCTCTCTCTCTCTCTCTCTCTCTCTCTCTCTCTCTCTCTCTCTCTCTCTCTCTCTCTCTCTCTCTCTCTCTCTCTCTCTCTCTCTCTCTCTCTCTATCTATCTATCTATCTATATATCTATCTATCTATCTATCTATCTATCTATCTCTATCTATCTATCAGTCTGGTTCCAGCTCCAGTAGTGATAGGACCTGCATAAGTAGTTGAAGCCTCTTCCTACCAACAAAGTGAACTTCACCTCCTCCACTCCATCCCTGACCTGAGGGGGAAGTCTTCACAAGGATATATAACCTAAGTATATCTGTTTTCTTTTCTTCCTCTCTCACGAGAGCCAAAGAGAGAAACAGAAAGATTGCTTTATTTTGTTGTTTTCTTGTGCTTGTGTTTTTTCTTGTTTAATTGAACACACATTATTGTGTCCTGAGCAAACCTCTGTTTTCACTTCCCTCTCCCACGAGAGTTGGGAAGAAAGATAGAAGACTGTATAAGTGATTAAGTGTTGTAGTGTTGCAATTGAGTGAAGTGATCAAGCCATAAGGCCCCTATACTGCATTAATCAAATTGACAAACAGTGCAAATAACATATAAATAGTGAAATCTGTGATATCCATGACTGGTTGCTAGTCATGGCCTCAGCCGCTTCTCTTGCTTCCCCCCCAGAGGGGGGAATGGAACTCGACCCCCCTCAAGAGGGGTGGACGGTTGTGGGAAAGAAGAGGGCAAGGACAGCCTCTAACAGTAGCCATGAGAGTGCTGCTGCCCCAGTTCCCCCCCCAGCCCCGAAGTCTGATAGAGAGCCCATTTCCAAGTTCAAAGTTGAGGCTCCTTCCATGAAAGAGGCATATGACCTCATCAGAGAGTTGGAAGACCAACTCACCGAGCATGGCTGCAAAATAAAGCCTAACGTACAGGGTGACTTCATTATCCACCCAGCCTCAGCAGAAGCCGCAAAGAAGATCCGCAGCCTAGGCTCACCACACTTGATAGAGTTGAACCCTGCACTAAAAATAAGAAAATACATAGTCATTGGCTTCCCTGTTGCTTGGTCAGTTGACCTTCTGACCAAGCAAACGTACATTACGGCTGCCTCACGTTGCTCCTCCAAAATAGAGGGCCAAACCGTTCCATCAAAGCAGGTTCTGGTCCACATCTGTGGTCCACCCCCTTCACAAGTAAACCTCGGCATCTGGGGCAAGTTCTACATAAGAGAGTACACCCCAGAACCCCTAAGATGTTTCCGGTGCCAAAGATTTGGGCACCACAGGAATACTTGCCATTTCCCAGAGAGATGTGGAATCTGCAGTGGGAAACACTCCACCGACCGCTGCCTTACAAAATTCAAGGCAAAAGAAGCAACAGTTGCCAAGTGCCCGAACTGCAAAGGGAACCATCACGCATGGAACAACCGCTGCCCAGAAAGGCTGAAGAGGATTCCTCAAAGAACCCCTCCTTCTGCCCCTGTCACCAATCACACCACCTCCAA
>JAXCGZ010004129.1:0-45000 GCA_037179515.1 Halocaridina rubra
GTGCCTGTTGGAGTCAGCAATGTTTTCTCTACAAAATAGTAGATGCAAAATTTTAAAAAGATTGGTTGAAAATTGCATTATCTGTTACTAAGTTACAGACATTCCTCACAGGAACAGGTATGTAAAATTTCCACTACTAATGTTCTGATACAGAGTTAAAGGTTAAAGATTTCTAATGAAAGGCAGAGGCAAGGGAGAGTGATAGCACTAGAACCCAACTATATAATTACTAAATATCTGGGGCTTGGACTTCAGCTATTATCACGTATACCAAGTGATCTCATGGTAATGGCTGAATAATCAAAATGACATATAGGAAATCGTGGCTTCCCAAGCAATTGTCAAATTTAATTTGTAATGACACGAGACAGTGAAAGCCAATTCAAGCCCTGGCCTGGATCAAATCTGGGGCCAGTATATTACAAGCCTCAGTCACTACCACAGTGCTGAAGAAGGTCAGTTATAAAATATGGGGGTCTATGTGTTTTAGTTTTGAATCAGCATTTTCATCAGAAAGTATGTGCTTGCTTCTATCCTAATTATTTTGTAGACAGAGTGAAAAAGATAAGTTGACAAATGTAGTTTTTATGTGTCTTAATTTGAACAGGTGCTTCCATTATGAATGTTTTTATAATTTTCATCATTACTTCTTAAATCCAGAAAGTGAAGATTGGCTGAAATAGTTTGATTAGGACTGTCAAAATTAAAAGAGCTTTTGCTGTTTTCACTAACTAGGAGCTTGTATAGTAGAAAGTGGACTTACTATGCACTTATATTTACCCAATTGTGCTCACAGGAGAGAACAATATGTTCGTAACTCCCCATCTCCTAGTTGGTTTCATAGAATACTAACACATTATATTTATCCTTAAAACTGTGATTGCAATAAGTATTCATTGTGTAATTACCTAATTGTGCTTACGGAAAAGAGCCCAAAGCTCAAACTTCCTGTCTCCTAGTCGGTTCCATTTTGTATTTTGTACTTAGTGATACTTATCACACTTGTCCTTAAAACCATAGATTGATTAGCAGCAACTACTTCCTCGCTTAGCGAATTCCAATCATCAACTACTCTTACACTAAAAAAGTACTTCCTTACATCCTGCAAAGAAGTTTCATACGAAACTTCAAACTATGATCTCTAGTTCTAGTGCCAGCCATATCAAAATATCGATCCCTATCCACTATGTCATAAGCATGAAGAAATTTAAAAACCGTCTCCATATCCCAATTCATTCTTATAGCTTGGAGTGATGGTAAGTCTAATTCCCTTAGCCTCTCCTCAACTGATATTCCGTATTTCTGGCACCAGTTTCGTGGCATATCTTTGAACTTTTTCCAGCTTAACTATGTGCTTTTTCAAGTGTGGATTCCAAAAGGGGGCTGCATATTCAAGCTTTGGCCTCTCATAGGTTACATAAATATTTCTGAACATTTCCTTGTCCATGTGCCTGAAGGCTACCCTTACATTTGCCAAGAAAGCATATGCTGCCCTTACTATGCCATTTACATGCATTTCCAGAGACAAATCTGCCAGTATGTGTGTGTCTGAGTGTGCTTACCTAATTGTGCTCACGAGAGAGAGCCCTATACATGAAACTCCCCATCGCCTGCTCAGTTTCATTCTTTGTTCACCAACACTTATCTGTCCTTAAGACTGTGAATGCATTTATCACATTCCATTTGTTTGTATGCATGTGTGTAAGAGAGAGAGTATATTAAGAAATATCAGAGAATTCCCATACCTGTTAAAACAATGCCATTTAACAGCTAAATACATACACACTGTAGCTTCAAACAGAAAAATAAACCATAGCACCCATTCTTTTTTATAGTTCATTTAATTATAACAATTAATGTAACTATATAACTATAACTACATAACTACTGTATATAACTATAACAAAAACTATTACTATAGCAAATGCTATGACATTGGACATATTTGCATCATGATCACTTATGTCTGGCACGGCGCACACGAGGGTTTGGAGGGAAGCGTCAGTAAATGCTACTAAGTGCCACTAATTATGCTAATGCCTGAACCCTTCATCAAGATACTTGATGTCTGTCACTCTACTCCCTCATTTACTTGTAATTTATACCTTGATTTTCAAATAAAACCAGTGTATATATATATATATATATATATATATATATATATATATATATATATATATATATATATATATATATATATATATATATATATACTGATATCTATTTTTGACAGGTAATACAACCTTTTATTTACGAGTTGTTTTGTGGGCTATTATAATCCTTTGTGTTTACTTTTTTTTTTTTTAAGAGCATTCCCTCCTAATCATATCTATCCCCCATCCTGGAATCCCTTCTCATCATTACTCTTCCCGTATCACTTCAGGGAACAAAAGTTCATCCAATACCATCAACACTTTTTTCCAACCTGGTCAGTCAACCCTTCATTTTGTTGTTTTTGGATTTCAGTGAACCATTTAACATTTAAGTAAATTAACTAAATACGGTGTTAAAATGGTGATGTGTAGGTCATATGGTGGTCAGTAATACAGTATACAACACCATTTTGTGTCATAATGAGTCCCCATTCGAATGGTGGTGAAGACAGCCATGTAGGAGCTATAAGGATGATTAAGAGAGGATGCCCTTCCAAACGCCCCAGGGATGGAATCTACGTTAGTCACGTTTGAAACTTCCTGACTCATGCATTCTACCACTGAGCTACCAAGGCCCCCTCGTAAAGTCAGAATACGTTACGTTAAATTAACTACGCTTGAAGATTCAGTTGCATTTTAAACTGAAACTTTTATTTATTTCAGTTTACTATTAGGAAAAGAGAATAATATTAACAGACAAAGACAAGAAATATATAGCAGTCATGTACAAAAGGTAAAGGTTTCTAGTGAAAGGCAGAGGCAAGGGACAGTGGTAGCACAAAGAACGACAATACAGGCAGTGCCCAAACCCCCCTCCTTTGTGTGGACCCAGTGATCTCAGGGAATGACTGAATAATCAGGTAGACCTACAGGGAATAGCCCAACCATCAATTAAATGCCAAACTTACTCAGTAAGGACACGAGACGGTGAAAGCTAATCCAACCCCGGGACAGGCTTGAAACCGCGGCCATTATATTAATAATCCCAGACACTATCACAGCACCATTATGTTGCTAGTTGCCAGTGTAGATTAATGTCTTTGGCCATTACTTGTGCAAATAAAAGGCTGATAATAGAGCCTAACTGTCCAGTTACCATTAGGTGAATAAGTGTGGGTAAACCAGCTGCACCTGTTGGGCCTTATGGCAGAATATCCTTACTGTCACGCTCTGTGTTATCACTGTCCCGTTCATTTGCCTTTCATTAGAGTCCTTTAACATTTAACACACAAACATACATATACAATGGCCACAAGCACCTTGGTAAGTGGGGTGGCCGAGTCAAAGCACATACCTGGGTCATAACACATTCAAATGTTGAACTACAAATGGAACCAAATATCAATCTCCCGATGGAGCTCATATTTTAGTACTTCCCAAAATGCCAGATTAGAAATCTGTGTTGGTCACTACAAGTGCAAATAATAAACTACAATATACATTAGCCATGATCCCCATTATAAGGAGGGTGGCTAAGTAAAAGAAAAAACTAGACTCTTTGTGGGAGGAAAATAAAAAGGAAGGGATTACCCCCTCACTGTACTCCAATTAGTCGACTCTTATGACACACAGAGGAGGTATTCTCATCCCTCCCCTTCAGGGAGAATTGTTCTGGATAGAGTATTAATGATATTCATAAGACAAAAAGGGTCACTGCTTTATAGCAACTCAAACAGTACAACTGTAATTTCATAATATAATGAAAATTTATATGTATAACATTAGATAAGCTATGTGATTTGATGTGAGCGGTTTAACGTCACGAGCTCCCTTTCCTATTAAGGGCTAGGATGGTGCCTTCTTGCGAAGGACTTTGATTTTGGAAAGTGACCATTACCCTAGGTGAATGCCCTTTCTAACCTCAGACCATGGTGGCCTGTGAAGCCTCGACCTGCCGAATCAAAGTCACAAATGCTACTGCTCTGTCACATTGCTCACTATTAAATTGAAACTAATTTTAATATGAAAGAAATGGTTTACAATGCCAACTGACATCTGAGAGCAGGAACAAATTTGGTCTTCAAAACTATGAAGCTAAATAATGAACTTACTACTGAAACCAAACCTTCATTAGCTAACACAGCTAAGTATTTGCAAAAAATCTTAGCTACTAAGTTGTAAAAAATAAAGCAACTTTCACTTTACCAATGTTCTTGAGTAATGTGTGACAGTCCTCCACGGCTTCGTTGACTTTCTCATCGGCGCAGACTTTTGTGATTTCCAGGTCGACATCAACGTTTACCACTGTGTTGATGCTAAGTATTAGGCCAAGGACACTGAAAGCCTGAAAGAATGCATGAGTAGTAGCGATGACTCGCAGGAATTTGAATCTGGTATGGTGCAATATATATAAATATACCTGTACACCTTGTTCGCTTTTTCCATGTGTTTTTATCATCGAAATTGGAATAATGCCCCTAAAAAATAATAGTAAAAAAATACGAAATTCGCAAATAACGCCCATGCAAAAAAATTAGAAAATATTTTTTTTTGTTTTAGTAAAAAATTGACCACCTTGGAGGCACTTTTCCAGCTCATCTACCACTTAATGCGATCGGATATTATGAAGATAATGGAAAAAAGCATTAAGAACAAACAGCAAACAAATTTTTTATATAATATCGTCAGGGATATAGCGTGCGATGGTGCATTAGCTGATACGGAAGTGGCAAAACGTTTGTGGATAGAGGGTTGTTCTCCTGCATCCTCCTCCTCTTCTACCGCTTAATGCGATCGAATATTATGAAAAAAATTTTAAAAAAGCAATAAGAATAAACAGCAAAGAAATTTTCGATATAATATCATCTGGGAAATAGTGTGCGAGGGTGCATCAGCTGATACAGAAGTGGGAAAACGTTTGTGGATAGAGGTTCGTTCTCCCGCATCCTCCTCCTCTTCTACCGCTTAATGCAATCGAATATTATGAAGAAAATTGAAAGAAAGCATTAAGAACAAACAGCAAATAAACTTTCGATATAATATTGTCAGGGAAATAGTGTGTAGAGAATATACATATTTCATTTAAGTTTCCCTGATATACGTTTTCTATGTAGCGACTTGTATAGTTTTCTTATTCTCTCAGCTGACTTTGTTTACGTTTAGATTTCATGCAGCACGGTCGATATGTAAAGAAGATAGAATAATGTTTAGAACCAAGGAATATTAATATGTAATACTATAATCTTGAAAATTAGATAAACCCCATATAGAGTGAGCAAATAAATATTTTATGAGTAAGATATTGTGCCTAAATAGTGATAAGCATCAGCTGATACAGAAGTGGCAAAATGTTTCCTGATAGAGGTTTGTTCTCCCGCATCCTTCTCCTCTTGTACTGCTTAATGCGATCAAATATTATGAAGAAAATTGAAAAAAAGCATTAAGAGCAAACAGCAAACAAACTTTCGATATAATATCATCAGGGAAATAGCATGCGAGGGTGCATCAGCTGATATAGAGGCGGCAAAATGTTTGCATCCTCGTGCTCACCGCCACCATGCACGTCTCAGTGTATGCCTGTTGTCCACCGCATAATAGAGTGCATTAATTTGTTTACTGTACAGTAAATCTATATATCTTTTCTATATTGTACACTATTTGCATGTTAATATAAATAACTACAGGTCTTTCTTCTTTGTTATGTACTTATAAAATATGTTTTACTTATATTATATCTTTGGTATAGTGTGTCTGTGGATGGCTGTGGAACGAGCTATGCCCATTATCATTGTTTCTTATGGAAATAACTTGTTATATTACGCGAACATTAAAATACGCGGCACTTCTGAGAACCTATCTTTGAGTTATTCTAAGAACTAGGAGTATATATATATATATATATATATATATATATATATATATATATATATATATATATATATATATATATATATATATATATATATATATATATATATACAGAGGACCCAGAGATATGGAGGACTAGGCCCTGAGATGACGATAGATCTGCTTTTTGAAGGATGAAAGGTCTTAAGAATTAGGAAAGACAGAAGGAGGAAGAGAGTTCCAGTGTCTGGAGGTAGATGAGAAGCAGTCGCTGCACCGACCAATCCATGAGCTACAAATCTCCACACAGTACCTGTTAGATGAGGCCGCTTGGCGAGTGTTACACGGCCTCGGCAGTGGGGGAGGGATGCAAGTCACCAACTCATCAGAGCAGCGATGGAAATAGTAGCAATAGAAAAGAGAAAGGGAAGATACCTTATGGCGAAGAGAGTAGGAATCCAGATTAGAAGTAAGAGAAGGATCAATAATGAGTCTGACTGCCTTAGATTCAACCTTATCAAGGAGATAAGTATAAGAAGAAGCACCCCAGATGTATGAGCAGTATTCTAAGCGTGAACGGATAAGACCTTTATGAATTTTAAGTAACTGAAAAGAGGAAAAGTAATGACGAAAACGAAACATAACCCCCAAGTTTTTGGATGAAGATTTAGAAATTTGAATTATGTGAGTCCTCCAAGACAAGTTAGTGGCTATATGGATTCCTAATATGTTGATAGTAAGGATTGAAAATACATAACAAAAATATTAATATAAAACAAAATTTTTCCCTATAAAAATACAATATAGCAACTGCTGCATTGATTTACATAGGAATCAAATTGTAACAAGCACAGTTTAAAGTACAGTAAAGATATCTATGTATGATAGCAGTGGTTCCCAACCTTTTCTTGGCCATGCCCCTCCTAAGCATCTCTAAAATCCCTGTGACTGAGAGACAAGTGTGGGGAGGCGGAAAGTACCTTGTGGACCAATTACACAAATATTTTTATGTATGGATACTGTATATGCACCGTGTGTATCAACTCACACACCCACACACACAGAAGCACTAAAAAAAAATTCACTGTTAATAACACTTTCTCCAATTACCCCCCTGTGGGGTGTGCGCCCCACGTTGGAAACCACGGATTTAAAGTTTACGAGAGGTTGGGAATAGGTTACCGTATGTATAATATATTTAGGCACTTTTGTGGGGGCCGCGGTAGTGTAGTGAATATAATAGTCAATTCTGGAGGTGACAAACCCATGATCAAGCCCAGGGAGGGGCGTAAAAGTACATCCAGCCTTCATTACCAGAATACCAGTATGTATGTGGCCACCCTCATTATATGGAATTATAGTAACACATAAACAAACTAAAGTAAAATAGTACACCAAGGTGCTTTTCTGTCAGGGTCTTGAACATACAAGGTCTTTAGAATAAAGCAGGGGGGGGGGACCAGTTAATAGTGTAAGATGAGGGATAACAGTACTTTATTCTTCTCAGCTTTTTATAACTAGCATATGCAATTCTGTGTCCTGTTGATGTAATAATAATAATAATAATAATAACAATGTTTATTTGTTGTTTTGTGCATCATTATTAATGCCAATGCAAATGGCGGTGGACAGACATTGGAACTTGGAGATTAAGGCTGGATGCCATTTCTAACACCCTGCAGTGGGTTAAAACTCTGGTTGTCACTGTTCTACTCCTGTGCTCTACCATAGCGATGCTGTGGTTCCCAAAATTAATAATAATAATAATAAAATGATTGTACTTTTAAACATAATCATATCATGAGGATAAATGTGTGTTGTTATATGAATATGCAATTTTAAGCTTCCCAAGATGCTGTTCTAACATTCACCCAATATTGTTGTACTCATTTAGTATGCTGAATTGACAGTGGCTATCTACCAAACAAGGACACAATTCCCCTTTCCTTTTCATCTCTGGATAGCTATGGCAAAGAGGATTATGAGACTATATGTGCACTAGTGACCCCATGTGTAGGATCCAGGGGCTATACCCATTGACCCACCGAATGGAAGAGGGCTTAAAATTTCTATATATAATATTGCATATAATTTTGTATACGTAAGCATACATCTTTTTCTATGGTTTTGTGTTTCAAAATTAGCCCCCATTTGAAAGGGGGTGGATACACGTTGGAGCTATGGGGATTAATGCTGGATGCCCTTCCTAACACTCTGCAGCAGGATCGAAGTCATGAATGTCAGTCTCATCACTTCTAAACTTGCTTGTGAGTCCAGTATTCTAACCATTCAGCAACTGCAGTCCCTATATAATTATACTATATATTCCCAAAATATGCTCAATAAATACGTATCTGAAGTCAGAAAGCTTAATACAGGCCAATATACTGTATACAGTACGCTATACAAATGTGTGTACAGTACAGATATATTGATAATCCAGCTATTGCGTGTTTCGTATATTACATATAAATTATTTTTTTGTTTTTTAATTAGCGGAATGTTATATCCTGCTAGAATAAGATGCATGGCCACAATTGTAATGCAATAACTAATGGAGTATAGATTTTTAATTTCATTTTGGTTTCTCTTTATAGTCTTTGGCTTTTTCCAGCTGGGTTTGATGCTCTGGCTTATAATAATAATAGTAATAAATATATAAATCAAAATAAAACAGCTTTACATATTATTAATTTGTAACTATAGCAGTTACACTAAAATAAATATAAAGTAAAGCAAAAAAAAAAAAAAAGGAATCTTATATAATAAGTAAATATTAATTTGTGACTATAAAATTCAGAACTGAGCTGATACACCTTAATGACATGTAAAGTAATATCTGCTTATTTAAGTATTTAAATGACTCATATACAGCTGTTGAACGAAACTAATTAATCACCCCTTCGCGGCTCTGCTGATCAGTGCATTGCTCCCTCTCAAAAGTTGAATGCTTCTTTGCTTAGCTTATTTTGGGGGATGAGATGGAGAGGATAGTTGGGTCTTTAGTATGGCAAACAGTCCCTGTCAACTCAACGTCCTCAACTAGTTCACTATTAGATGTGTGGAGCAAGTGTTGGGACACTAAATCTAGGAAACTCTCTCTCTCTCTCTCTCTCTCTCTCTCTCTCTCTCTCTCTCTCTCTCTCTCTCTCTCTCTCTCTCTCTCTCTCTCTCTCTCTCTCTCTCTCTCTCTCTCTCTCTCTCTCTCTCTCTCTCTATATATATATATATATATATATATATATATATATATATATATATATATATGAGTTTTGAAGAAATTTACTTTGTTACCCAACTAAAAGATATATTTCACTTGAATAACATGCCATTATGTCCAATGAAATGCACTTGTTTCCTTACCAGAACCAAGGACCCTAGAATCAGACTTCCTGTTCGAAGATCGAAGCAGCAACATCCCTTGGGCTCCCACACCATCTTGTCTGGAAGAAAATAATGATATAATTAATACCTTATGGTGGGTGATCCAAGCAGGGTAGTGGGGTGGGAATTGTGGAAGCCTTTTACCCCCAAGAAGCTAAGAGGCGTTCCAGAGGTACATTAGCTTGACGTAGGGCATTTTTTTTACTTCCTACGTTATATTTATAATTATGGTAGCGTGGTTGGTGAAAGACATCTTCCTTATATTACTTTTATTCTTATTTTAACATCTATGTACTCAGAGCTCCTATTACTACAGTTCCTGTCACGACTAATTCCTGAGTCCCACCCCCAAAAGGGGGAGGCTAACTCAGCTGTACTGTGTTAACTCTGCTGCTGGCAAGGCCCGGTCTCTAACTCAACTCACTGTGCCTGCCCTGGGTGGTTCTTGAAATACCCCAAGGGCAGGGGCGTGTCTTGACATCCAGTCCTGCAAATCAACTCCAGGTTCGAAGTGGAGTCCCGCCTATTTTGGGGAGGGGCTATTCCAACGAGCCTATTGCAAAGGAGTGGGTGGTAATCGCCTATTGCCATTGGGTATCTCCCCCGGGCATGTACTTCACATTTAGGACAAGTGTTTCTGTGTGGTATGGGGAATAAAGGACTGGTTTATATCTCTCACCCTCTTGAGATATTTGATACGCCAGATGCCGAGTCCCACGGGACCAGCTATATATCTTACCATAGGCCTCATCCTATTACACACTGGAGAGAGTGTTTAATGTTTCCTTTGACACCTAGCCAAAAGTCCTACGACATCCCTCCCCACTACACTGAAATATCTCTTATTTCAGTTTCATCATCCTAAACTAACATTTGTTTACAATAAAAACGGGGCCGAATTATTTAAGCTATTATCGAAGAAATCCTATTTCTATGAACTCTAAACAAATTACACAAACATAACATATATATAGTACTTCTACAGACAACTAGAGCATGCAGAGTCTATTTCCTTGTGGGAAATCTTTAACACAAACATATTCTTATATTTAACAAAAGTAACCTTAATCACTATGATTTCAGTGTGTAACTAATAACAAACATAAATTAAGATCAAAAGTCAGTTTAAATCATAACATTAATTCATCTACTTCTCTCGTTTCTTCAAAAGACAAAATTGAGTTAGTTACAGTAAAATTATGACTCATGTAGAACATTAGCAAACAAATGAGGTAGAGTATTGGCATGTATACACATTTAAAATGATATAGACCATAACATCAACAGTAATTTCTATAAGAAACCTTATCTTAATAAATTCTATTCCTATCATTATTCGGGGGCATTGATTTGTCTTAAAATTAAGCCTTAAAACTACTCCTGAAACAAAACATGTTTTACTGTGTGTAAAGTCAAAACATTTACTATTTCGATATGCAATTACTATTCAGAGACCAATTAATATAAAAACTTAATGAACATAAAGATTAAATCATAATTCAAACAAGAATAATACTAAAGCAAAACTGTGATAATATCTAAGCAAAACACTGATATTATTCAAGCAGAAAAGCAACTTATTACTCTTAGTGCAAATCATACAATTTATCAATGGCACTTATTCAAAAACTATATCTAAGGGAGACTCTGAGTTTTCGCTTAAAATTATCTTAAAGCTAGTAAAACAAAAAAAAATAAAAATAAAAAATAATATTTTGTCTTTTAGCACAGTGGACAAAGACGGTGGGGACATTTTCTTTCCCATTTTTTCAGTTCTAATACGGGGGTAATTTTAATTAACTAATAAGGGATTTTTAAATACCCTTCTTTCTCTCTTCACTAAAGTTTGGACATGTATAGGGATTATTTTTCTTTCTGTTTGAATCCCATCAACGCGTTTACGTGGCTTCTAAAGGTATTATTAAAATATTTTAAAATATTTCTGTGTTTCTTTTCCTCTCTTTTCACTACAGTTATGACATGTATGGGGATTTCCTTGTTTCTGGGATTTCATCAAGATTACATGGTTTTTTAAAGTAGTTTAAAACTTTTATTTCTTTCCTTCCCTTGCTCATGAATTCTTGCTAGGCGCGATTCCACGGTTTCTCTCGGGGATTTCATTTTTTTTTACTTACATGGCCTTTTAGAGTGTTTTTTTTTAGGACTTTGTTTTCTCTGTCTAGGACGACCTTTATTTTCTCTGTCTAGGACGACTTTTGTTTTCTCTGTCCCTTGCTCATGAATTCTTGCTAGGCGCGATTCCACGGTTTCTCTCGGGGATTTCATTTTTTCACTCCCCCGCCGTCCTTGCTGCAGGCCCAGGTTTGTGACCATATCTCCTTTACTCGGATAGGCAAAACAAAAAGGAAGGATGGGCACCTTTCTAATCCTTCCAGCCTGGCTTCCTCGTCCCGCCCTCGGCCGATCTTGACTAAGACCACCACGCAGGAGACCTGCAATGTCACAGCGATTCTCTTCCGTACGGCCATCCACACGTACCTTCGAAGCAGATCTCGGGATGAAAATTTGAACCTCTGTCACTACTACAGTTGTAAGAAAGGTTCCCTATGACTTCAGGGTACCAACAATGGCCATACGTTGGTAATCGAGGCTATACTTTGCCTCCCCTGCAACTGCAAGTGATTGCAATCTCTATTCAATGGGCACTAGGGACTTGTCTGAGCGGACAAAATCTAAAGACTTTTAGAACTTGCAGGTCGGGGCTGCCTAGGAATAGGGTGGTAATGGAAGGTATGTGTCTACACAACTAGATTATTATTCCAAGATACTTAGGGCTTAGCAACTGCTACATAGCATTACTCTACTATAAATGTCAAAAAGAACAATCATTAAATGCTGAGAAAAGCCACTAAAGAAACATTCTTATTAGCGGTGGCTACAGTAACATCAAGTATGAATTCAGATAAAAGATACAAATCATCAAGTTACTGCTGATTTCATTTCAAAAATAATAATTAGCAACAGGCCATTGAGAGATAGCAACAATATCAGTCAACATAATAACATTACTAATAATCATGATCTAAAAATAAGAATAATAAACAATAAAAATAAGTATACTAAATCAGAAATATCAATATATATACAATGGAGACTGGCATTCAGAAGTAAGAACAGAGTTCTATACTTATACTTCATAGTAATGCTCATTCTAACACAGTCTCTTTTAATATTTAAATTCCTGCTGTCATAATCAATGTATATATATAGAGCATAAGTGGCAACTCGCTGGCTCCACAATTTGTCAATGGGAGTTCTATCTATTCTCTAAACAGTTGCGGCATGTGGCACAAACATTTATGCAAATGGCGGTACTACCGATGTCTTATCAGTATTTATGCAATAACAGCATGCAACAATCTATTGACTGCAATAAAATGTAGGCACAATTATCGCCTAGCTTCGCTGGAAAAAAACACACACACAAAAAAATCAAAGACAGCAACGTTCTTTTAGCATTGAACGGAGCCTCTGTCAGGCTCAGAGTCGAGTGAAAGGTAGGAGAGAGAGAGAGAGAGAGGAGAGAGAGAGAGAGAGAGAGAGAGAGAGAGAGAGAGAGAGAGAGAGAGACTGGGCGACCGTGAAATACGTTGCGGTTTCCACCCATGTGTCAGCTGAGACGGGCCTCTTCCTTTTACTTGTACTGAAAAAAATAAAAAATTGTCGCAGAGTATCTCTAATAATAAAATAAATAAACAAATGAACGTGAACAAACGTTAGCAATGACTATCGATAGAGTCTTACGTTTATTGTCAGAGGGCTATTCTCATTTCCTCATTAACAAAAACAAAAGCAAAAAGAACTTAGTGTACAACTGCAGAACTGTCGAAGCATAAATCCATTCCTTTCTATTTAATCTTGATAAGGACTTTACTGTAACAGCATACACATCCTCGTCTATAATGACAATTCTTTTCTTGCTATAAATCAGAGGGTTGAGTCGGAGCGCACCCACTCTGATGAAATTAAAACAAAAGATTAAAATCATATGTGACACTATCCCTACTACTATCAACAAAAGTACAAATATCTTTTTCTTAACAACTTCTTAAAAAGGACTTAAGTGTCATTAATTTTAACTTTAAAACTCAGCAAATAATCTCTAATAATCTCAATTATCTTTAATTAGCTCAATTGTAATCTAAAATTCATGAAAATGATAGGGATTAACCATAGTTATCTCTAGATAATCTTTTCCAAAACTCTTTAAATAAGATTTTAAAGATTTCTTCAATACAAAAAGAACTATATAACAAAAACGGGTATCAAAGAATATAAAAAGTCTATCTCTGTGTATGCAATAATAAAAACAAAAATTATATTTCATTAGCAACAGTAAAGAATGCATTTTGCTTAAGTTTCAAATTCTCGTACGGAGTTGTACATGGACAATTCAAACATAAAATATATATATTCTTTTACTATCTCGAATTTGACTTATAACTGCTCTGTCTGTTTGCTTTTACGGGGGTGCGCATGTGGGCGCTGTTTTCTCCCCTGTTCTTTTGGCTTCTGGATAAACTTCTGCTCTCTCAAATACGGGATACAGCTGTGTAACATTCTTGTTGTCATTTCGTGTCAGCTCTCACTCTTTCTTTATGACCAAGCTGAAATAATTTTGATAAAACATTATCATGGCTAAAACTCGCAAAGTTTTATTTTATCAATCTAACATATCTCTTCAGACAAATAATGTATATACTGCAACTAGCAAAGAAAATAAAGAATAATTCATAGATTCACGTCCTTTATCACGTAACATCTATCTTGGAATCTCTCGGAAATCGAATAATAATCTCAATGGCGGAGTAGGGGACAAAACAAAAATAAAACAAACTTGGCATTTCAACCATATCTGGGCAGGTGGAGAATTACTTTCTCAAACATATCCCTCACTAGATATTGCAACAGCGCATCACCTCCCATAAATACACTCTGATATGGCATGCAGAAGGACCTGGCGGAGCAGGGGAACGATCTTCGCAGACTCCCCAATCATGCTTCTTAACGGTGCTTTCCGCGATTTCACCCCCTAGAGCAACCCCCCCATTATACCCCCAGTCATTCATACTCATTCGCTATATCACTTTCAAGACAATCATCCCCTTTCTGTAAAATTCCCTTTTATTTACAACGTTGGTTTCCCTTTTCCTTATCTCTCTGAAGGAGAGTAACGGTGAAATCTCGGCTGAGCCGTGCGGTCACAGACTTCCTCACCAGTCCTAGGTCCCATTCTCACGAACAAACAAACATTCTACTCCCTTGAAGCTACATTTGGGTGACACTGAAATTCCTTCCCTATTCTAGGACAGCACAAATTCCTCTAATTTACTCTTACTTTCGCCTGCATAGCGCGAAATTAAAAAACTCATCTCTAAACAATATCACAAAATTTCTTATTCTTCAAAAATAAAATGCCACACACATAACAACATTAAAAAACAATCTGTCATTTATGTCTTTCTTTCGCTAAAACATTACTCCCGCGGGGAAAAAAAAACAAACAAAAAAAGAAAGAACCTTGAAAACAGGTGCAATCTTAACACTCTATTTCTTACGCTTTAAGAAATTTATATAAAAATGATTTTACACGTACTTTAAAATATCAAAGCTCAGTACAATTACTACATATTCATAATAACGAGGTTGGGAGATCGAATGGTCACTTCCACATTCCTTTCTCGAAAACCACACGTGTTCTAAGTAAAACCTTAAAAGCAGATTCAAGTATATTACTCACTATAATTCTTACACTTAAGAAATTAATATACTGTAATAGTGATTTCACGTGCATTAAATTTGTCAATTAAAAAATCGATACATTCGCGTTCTTAAAATTCAATCTAAGCATTAATACAAATAAATGGAACGCACTTCCAACGAAATCTCTTTACATTACTCAAATTATAACAAAAAACGGAGTTTATTACTGCTTATAGCTATTAGTACAAATTATCCGTGTTAGTAATGGGTACAGAAATTCTACTTTTATCAACTTATTAGGCGCCACACCCCTCATAGGCGGGTTGGCTGAGTCAAAGCATAACTACAAGATAAAATGGCGGCGTCCACCGACCTCAATTTCTTTCACTAATTGTCCCATTACTCACTGGATACAGATCACAAGTACTTAGCTATTTTAAGGAGGTGGTCCCGAAGAACTTCATGGCAGAAGGCAAGGAAGGAGGGGGTTCTCCTTCTTCTCTTCGAGTAAAATCGACGAATCGCCGTCTTCTTGGTCGGATCCGGCAACTTATACTTCTTGTAATGGGCATTTTCACTCAATGCCCCGGTCACACTTTGGCTCAGTGCGACGGTGACTTCCATGAATACTTTCGTTGATACTTTTACTGCTGGGGAGGGGCCTTGCCAATACGGAGGCGGGGGAGAGTGGCTGGATCTCATAATATGATACTGTAAGTGAAGGGGGAGCTCTGACTTTCTCGGTGTCACTCTCTCACTGCTGGTAAGCGTCTTGAAGTTTCTTCACTTGTACTTTTCTTCCATAGATGCTATATATTTTTTTCTTCTATTTTTTTCTTCTTTCTCTTCGGTAAAGTGTCGGCGTGGATTGATCCCGAGCTGTCCACCACTGACGTAAGGCTTTTTTTTTACTTCCTACGTTATATTTATAATTATGGTAGCGTGGTTGGTGAAAGACATCTTCCTTATATTACTTTTATTCTTATTTTAACATCTATGTACTCAGAGCTCCTATTACTACAGTTCCTGTCACGACTAATTCCTGAGTCCCACCCCCAAAAGGGGGAGGCTAACTCAGCTGTACTGTGTTAACTCTGCTGCTGGCAAGGCCCGGTCTCTAACTCAACTCACTGTGCCTGCCCTGGGTGGTTCTTGAAATACCCCAAGGGCAGGGGCGTGTCTTGACATCCAGTCCTGCAAATCAACTCCAGGTTCGAAGTGGAGTCCCGCCTATTTTGGGGAGGGGCTATTCCAACGAGCCTATTGCAAAGGAGTGGGTGGTAATCGCCTATTGCCATTGGGTATCTCCCCCGGGCATGTACTTCACATTTAGGACAAGTGTTTCTGTGTGGTATGGGGAATAAAGGACTGGTTTATATCTCTCACCCTCTTGAGATATTTGATACGCCAGATGCCGAGTCCCACGGGACCAGCTATATATCTTACCATAGGCCTCATCCTATTACACACTGGAGAGAGTGTTTAATGTTTCCTTTGACACCTAGCCAAAACTCCTACGACAAGCTACTGGTGAATGTGTGTGCTTTGACTCGGACATCTCCCTTACAAAGAGGGTGCCGCCACTGTACATGTAGGTATAAACGTGAATACCTCCTCCATGTTCCCCTATGTATTGTAAAGTCGAGTAAATGGGGCTGAGCAAGGCGACTGGTAGGTTAATCCATTTGTAATTTCTTCTCACAATCAAGTTTTTGCTTTGACTCCGCCATGCCCCTTATAAGGAGGAATATGGATTTTGAATGTAGATAGACAAATGTGAAAAGCAAAGTAATATATGCACAAATATCTTTTTGAACGGTGTGCGGTGCTGTGCACACTGATAAAAATGATTAAAACAACAAATATTCTTACAAGTATGATAAAACAAGTAAGCTTTCATCCATCTACATAGACTTCATTATACTTCATACTTTTAGAAATATAAAATATACCAACATAGTATTTTATTCAAATAATTATAAAACTATGAGATTTCGTCTATCTCTATTTACTTGGATAAAACCTGCAGAGACCGGACAATAGGCCATTTGTAATTTGTTTGATGGAGGAATACCATCTCCAATAAATACTTCTCTCTGGTGTTGGGGGAGAAACAAAACCGTAAGAGGCGACTGAAAAAGATTGGAAAGCAAAGGGATAGCAGGCTCGTCCTCCAAGACTTTCCCTTGCTTCTGACTAGATGAGTAGAGATTGATGCCGTCCTGCTCTCTCTCTCTCTCTCTCTCTCTCTCTCTCTCTCTCACGTGGATTGTGCTGCTTTCAGCGAGATATTGGCTTATGTTAAAATCAAATGAAATAAACTGACCATATTTATAATTCCAACTGAAACTATAATATTTCTTCAGTAATTTAGTATTTGGTAGTAGTTTTTTTTTTAAGGTAGATATACATATGTTTCTGCTTAAGGAAAAAAGAAGAATATATTTTTAAAAGGTTGCAATATTTTTTTTCGAATATATGGTTATATATGTATAACTACAATTTGTATTTCATATTTTACAGAATTACATCTTACAAAAAAAAACTGTGGATCAAGATATATCTATAAAGTGCCAGAAGTATTTCGGTAAGTCATGTTACATTATTATTGCTATATTTTCCGTTTATTTAGCTAGAGATTATTTCCCTTCGGTTTCGACTGTTTGCTGTTTATGTCTGTAATGAACGCATATGGTATTTACTTGATATCTCTCTCTCTCTCTCTGTATGGTATTTACTCTCTCTCTCTCTCTCTCTCTCTCTCTCTCTCTCTCTCTCTCTCTCTCTCTCTCTCTCTCTCTCTCTCTCTCTCTCTCTCATATACACACATAAGACTATTCTGGTTTTTCGCATTGTAAAGCAAAGTTGTTCCTGGTTTTAAGATTTGTAAATATTTTTTTTTACATTACTTGGCCCATGGATTGCGTAAATTTACGTCATTGCGTAAAATATATAGATGATAATAATAACGTATATATAATTAATTTTAAGAGTTTCATTGTATGTGTCACTGTTAATTCATATTTTTGTATGTTTATTTCAGCAAAAGTACATCTAAAGTGGAAATTAGGTAAATATGGTTCATTTTATATTCTCTGATAAGCGTGATAAAGAAGAACTGGGATGTAATTACCTAATTGTGCTTACGGGAAAGAGCTCCAAGCTTGTGACTTCCCGCGTGCATGTATGTGTGATTACCTAATTGTGTTTACGGGAAAGAGCCCAAAGCTCGTATCTTCCCGTCTCCTGATCGGTACCATATTCTACTTAGTGATACTTATCATACCTGTCCTTAAAACTATTATAATGTTATGAACTTGTATGTTCGTTACATAGTTAACTTTACAGTGCATATCTGCCTAATATTACTGGTCAGTGTCTTTTCTAAGCCGCAGGAATATTACGATCTATATTTGTACAAAATTACATATTATATCGTTATTGCTATCGGCGTATGTCAGCCTTTTTAGTTCAGGATGTTTCACTGTCAAGCCTGAAATTCGCTCCTCCCTCAAACACAAAGAGCTCCACCCTTTTTATTTGTATGTTTGTTTTTCTTTTATGAGCATAGTCGTATCTGTGTTTAGGGATTGGAGTAGCTCAGTGGTAGAGCGCACTAGTTGGGTAGTGACGGGCCTAATGCGGATGCGATCCCGTATATTATTGTGATTATTATTATTATTATTATTATTACTTAAATATTGATACCTTAAATGGTATCCTTACTGGATATTATTTTCTTATATATATATATATATATATATATATATATATATATATATATATATATATATATATATATATATATATATATATATATATATATATATTCTTCATTTTTGCGAAGGACTTGTTTTGGCAGATGTAATCCTTACCCTGAGTGCATGCCCTTGCTAACCTCAGACCGTGACGGGGCGCGAACCCTCGACCTGACTCCTCAGAGTCGCGGACGCTACCGATTGAGCCACGGTGACTATATATATATATATATATATATATATATATATATATATATATATATATATATATATTTTCTTCGTCTACATCTTTTCCCACTTATGTGGGGTCGATTTTTTTTTTTTTATGATTGTGACACTAGGACGGGCCAAAAAAAAAAATCATAAAATAAAACAGCCCTTATCGGGCCTGGGCACGAAGAATATATATATATATATATATATATATATATATATATATATATATATATATATATATATATATGAATCATTTTTTTTTTTTTACCCCGACCGGGACTCGAACCTAGGACTTACGATTACTAAGTCAAGGCGCTACCACTACACCACAGAAGGTTAAAAGGAACCCAACCTTATAGCTTATATCTGCTATACTTCGGAATGAACGCATTCTAACTGAATGCCACTATGTTCATATTACAGATTCCCTGGGGAATCTGTAATATGAACATAGTGGCATTCAGTTAGAATGCGTTCATTCCGAAGTATAGCAGATATAAGCTATAAGGTTGGGTTCCTTTTAACCTTCTGTGGTGTAGTGGTAGCGCCTTGACTTAGTAATCATAAGTCCTAGGTTCGAGTCCCGGTCGGGGTAAAAAAATGATTCATGTTTTCACATATGTAATGTGCTTATATATATATATATATATATATATATATATATATATATATATATATATATATATATATATATATATATATATATAAACGCACACACACACACAGCGAACCATCGAGAGTAATGACATCGTATTAATAAGAAGCAGATTATTTTATTTTATTATATATTAATAAGAAGCTTGCAAAACAGATATGAAGTGGTTGTTAGGTACGGGTACAGAGGACTGCAAACACTAGCACAAATCTAGAGAAAAACACCATGTTGAACAAAATGACGAGGACTCAACAGTACCCCCCTTGACCTACGCACTCAAATCTGTTGCTGTCGTCATATTTGTTAGAAACAAGCAACCCTATTTAATCAACTGCATGCAATGTTGATTTTAATCAAGAGAAAAGCACGTACTTGCAGCATCAAGGTATTGAGTTAAGAGAACAGAAGAAGACGTAAAATAAACAGGTTATAACAACGTATATATGAATATATTACTTGCCATAATGAATGATAATATCACAACCTATTTGGAATTAGATGAACCAATAGGAAATGTTATATATATATATATATATATATATATATATATATATATATATATATATATATATATATATATATATATATCTTTGTTTATTCGCATAAAACATCAAATAATATGTATGTGAAGTGAAATTATGTATTAATAACTTAATATATAATTTGTGCATGTCAAACTATATATATCCAAATACCCATGCAGTGTGACGGGTATCGAATTTTCTTTTTTCATAGTATGACACCAGGACGGGCAATGAAACTTGCCCACATTGGGCCTGGGCACGAAGAAATTTAGAGAAACAGGGACTGGGAGTGTTGTGACTTGTCAGATGAGAAGAGATAATGAGATGTGTAACGAATATAAAAAAAATATTCGGTGTAAATATAGTCATAGAAAAAGAACCGTAACTGAAGGAAGATTTAACATCGAGCTGTCCTGGTCAGTCCTATTAAAATCCAAAAGATATTTAGCTGTTGTATTGCAGCGGGCGAATGATGTCATGGGTCATAGTACTACATGATTATATTCAGACTGAATAATATGCAAATTGTATACCATATCACACTACAATTTGGAAATAAAACTTTTGAACTTTGGTTAAATAAAAAAAAAATGGAGTGCTTTGAGTAAAGCAAATCTTCAGGTATATTTTCACCGGACCATTGACAAAATTAGGCCTAAAGACCAATCCCAGGAAACTTAAGTCACAGAGCTATTAAAATTTGATATAAATTAGAAACAAAAATGTAGAAAAGAGTAGAGAAATAAGTGATAAAGATATAAAGAAAAGGAAATAGGAGGAAGTGGAGTAAATGGAGTCGAATAAATAGGAGAATAAAAAAAGAGATAAAGAGAAGAGGCGACTGCTTATGGCCGACTTATGTGGTTTAGTTTTGAGGGTTGAATTCAAGGTTAACTGGATATGACGGGAGTCGGTTTTTGACCATTTCCAGCCCGAACTCGGTAATTTAATCTGGAATAATCTATCACTCCCCTCCACATCCTCTACCAAAATACTTTTGAATAGCCTAAGGCCCGGTATCTTAAACAGTGTAAACCTAGGATACTATATTGTTAGTTAGCTAGACACACAAATGGATTTCATAAACGCGTCTGACGTGGTTCTGTGTATGGCTTGGATCCCGTACGGGAACCTAGCCATACACAGAACCCTGTCAGGTGCGTTTATGTTATCCATATGTGTGTCTAGCTAACTTACAATATGGTATCCTAGGCTTCATATTGTTTGTTAGCTAGACACAAATAGATGTCATAAACGCGTCTGACGCGGTTCTGTGTATGGCTAGGATCCCGTACGGGATCCTAGCCATACACAAAACCGCGTCAGATGCGTTTATGAAATCCGTGTGTGTGTGTCTAGCTAACTAACAATATGGTATCCTAGGTTTACACTGTTTAAGAAATCGGGCCTTATACTTACATATTACTCGTATACTCCATTTCATTGTCTTTAGACGTGAATTATTTATAAAAATCGAATCAAATAAGAATTTGTGAGTCCCAGCACATTAAACCCCGTTAAATTGTTAAGTTAGGCTAATTTAGTTATCAACTTGACCTAACCTGACCTACTTATCCAGTATAATCCCCTTGTAGTCTATTTAAGCCCTATATGAGTGCTAAATAACCATTTAATAGCCCTGGAACAGCAGAAAACAGCTGTTACCTTCGTAGTATCAGAAACGTATTTTGATCATATATATATATATATATATATATATATATATATATATATATATATATATATATATATATATATATATATATATGTGTGTGTGTGTGTGTGTGTGTGTGTGTAAAATTGTAATGACATTTCTGACTGTAACAGGTACAGTACTTGAAAGTGATTACAAAGCTGAAAGAGCTAGGCTAAAAACGTCGATGCTGCATTGAAGTTAATTAAAATGGCCGCTGAATCGCCATTATTTGACTTCGTAAACGCCATTTAAGACTTGGGACGTCTGCAAAAAACTTTTAACCTTTCTAATTAAAATTTCTTAAACATCAAACCTTCTCTCCCACGTTTTAAGAAGCGCTTTTCTCTACCCATTTCTAAGCTCCTATTTATTTAATAGTCTATAAACTAGTCGTAGAAGTAGTAGTAGTAGTAGTAGAGCGGTTTTCAAGCACAATATACTAGACTTCAATCATTTATTCTGTCTATTTAAAGAAGAATGCCATTTTTTTATTTTTTATTTAAGGAATCATTTCGTCTTAACAACAATAACAACAACTACTACTATTACTACCACTACTGTTTTAAATTAAAAGAGCCATCTCTTTCTATTAGTACTAGTAATATTAGGCTATTTTTAATCCTCATATCTATTACTGTACTACTAATAAAATTGCTAGTCTTAGTATTTTTTTTTGTTTTATGTAAGGACTCACTTCGTGCTAATTACTACTACTTGACTGAAAGGAACCACCTCTCCCTCGTTACTACTAATAGCAATTTTTTTTAACTATTCTATATTTTCCCGTTCGAAAGATTCACTTTAATAGCTCTACTATTACTACCACTACTACGTGTTATTTTCTGGCTGAGGGGTAGTCGTGCGTTGCAGTGTCTACTACTGCTACTACTACTACTACTACTACTACTACTACTACTACTACTATTAGTCAGAATAGGTAGTCAGCGTGGCTACACTTTCGTTAAAGTTTTTGACTCTTGAAGAGGACAACATCAAAGTATATTTTTGATGTTAGTAAAATAACGCGTATGTGAGATTGTAGTGGTAGTGATAGTTTTTGTAGTAGAAGTAGTATTAGTAGTAGTGGTAGCAGTAATAGGAGGAGAATAAGCAGGAGGAAAGGTTGGTGATAAGTTTGTTTCAGAACCTGTTCGCACACTAGTCTATAAATGTACACTTGTGCACCGGCTGTTTGGTATGATTGTGTGGGTGTGCTTAAGTTTGCAGTCTGCTGCAAAACTGGGAGTTAATGAATTTGTCCTTGCCTACACAGGAAGCGAGTGCTGTGATAGGAACTACTACTACTACTACTACTACTACTACTACTACTAATAATAATAATAATAATAAAGTGATAGATTTTACGTCACGGGCTCCCTTTTCTACTAAGGGCTAGAACTTTTGGTTTTG
Organism: Halocaridina rubra; assembly: GCA_037179515.1. Classification (NCBI taxonomy): domain Eukaryota; kingdom Metazoa; phylum Arthropoda; class Malacostraca; order Decapoda; family Atyidae; genus Halocaridina; species Halocaridina rubra. Next base: position 23,307 of record JAXCGZ010004129.1, read on the forward strand.
GCCAATGCGATCATTACAATGAGTGAATGCCCTTCCTAACCTCAGACCGTGGCTGGCTGCGAATCCTCGACCTGAGGAATCAAAGTCGCTAGCGTTACCACCCAACCACGGTGGCCGTAATGATTATAATAATAATAATAATGACTGCTACTACTATTACTACTATTACTACTACTACTACTACTAATAATAATAATAATAATAATAATAATAATGGTATTAAAAAGAAATATGAATAAATATGTGAATAATAAAATATATCTATCTCTGTATACGTAGTAGCCGTGGCAGTGGCACTATCCGCGACTTTAGGGCATCAGGTCAAGGGTTCACGGCCCGCCTCGGGTCTAAGGTTAGAAAGGGAATTCACTCATGGTAACGAGCACACCTGCCAAAACCAAAGTCCTACGTAAGAAGGCACCGTTCTAGCCCTAGGTAGAAAAGGAAGTCCATGACGTAAAACTGATCTGTCTCTGTATAAAAGAGCCAGAATTCCCCTTACAAAGGGATGTTTTAGCATGCACAAAAACTTGACTCTTCTTGGGAGGAGTTATATAGGAGGGGGATTCCCAGTCCCCTTGCTTCGCCCCATTTAGTCGACTTTAACGACAAAGCAGGGGAACACGGAACAAGTATTCTTGCTCTCCCTCCTCAGGGGAATACATAATTAAAATATTAAAAAAATGTGAGGGAATGTCTCATTATGTACTATATAGACAGGAAAATTAACAAGAAAAAACTAAACAAATATATAAATATATAAATAAATACTGATGATTCAGCAAAACACGAAGAGATGTCAAATTGAGTACAGGATGTAGCTTACAAGCGAATGAACCTTCACATTTCAAAGCCCAAAATATCAAACTGCTCTAAATATCGCTGACGGATTCGGACAGTATCGATTTAGGGTTGTGGTTGAGAGATTGCTCAATGATTGACTCTCGTCTCTTTAACCAATGACTCGGTTAATAATTACATCCTAGGTCACTTAGTCGCGCCCCGTCACGGTCTGAGGTTAGCAAGGGCATGCACTCAGGGTAACGATTACATCTGCCGAAGCCAGTCCTTCGCAAGAAGGCAACCGTCCTAGCCTTTGGTTGAAAAGGAAGTCCGTGACGTAAAACCGGATCCATCCATCACTTAGTCGACTATTTATTTTATTTTTATAATTAATCAAATAACTGTACATGGGGACAGGGGCACTCCCAGTGACATTGCAGTTGTTAAACATTACAATCTATATTTCTTCATGTATAAATCAAATATTAATAGAATTTGCAATTCATTTTAAGTACTTAAAAATGAAATATAGTGACCTATTGATGAATGGCAGAAGAGCACTCTCCAATTATTAATTGAGAGTAATATATATTATACACGTAGTAATAATTTTCAGTAGCCATTGTTGAGTGCATACAACAGAAACATTACGGACAATTTGAAGCCGATATAGTATAACAATTTTCAGATTGGAGTAATAAATAGGTCCATATGCATATACATGCATGCACATGTATCTATACATACGCATTCATATATTCGTATATAAATAACTAATTAGATGAGCAATAGAAATACCACCTGGGCTTCATAGTTATACATATCTAGGAGAGAGAGTGAGAGTTGGTGGTATTCATTTCAGCAAAAAGGAGAGGATCATGGCGACTGGGAAGCCCTTCCTTTTCACTTTCTTCCTACAGTCTAGTTTTTTGCTTTGACTCAGCCACGCCCTTATAAAAGGGATTATGGCATTTGTACATAGAGCAAAGAGTATAGGTCAGTTAGAATAGTAAAGTTATTGGTGATTTGTGTTTTAGCTGCTTTATCATCAACACACACACACACACACACACACATATATATATATATATATATATATATATATATATATATATATATATATATATATATATATATATATATATATATATATATATATATATATATATATAATCCTCAGATATTTAGAACACTTACATATAAAGAATATATTAAAGTAAAAGAAATTTTGAAGAAGAAGAAGTAGAAGAAGAAGAAGAAGAAGAATATGTAAACAAAAGAGAAGGTTAGCAGAGCAATGAGTAAACTTCAATCCATCTAATGGAGGCAGTTGCCTAACGTAAACAAACTTGCTCATACAGACATTATTGCTATATTTTTCCCTGTTCTCTCTCTTCATCATCATCATTATTATTACAGTAGTCACCGTGGCTCAAGCGGTAGCGTCCGCGACTATGAGGCGTCAGGTCAAGGGTTCTCGCCCCGTCACGGTCTGAGGTTAGCAAGAGCATGCACCCAAGGTAATGATTACATCTGCCAAAACAAGTCCTTCGCAAGAAGACAACCGTCCTTGCCCTTGGTAGAAAAGGAAATCCGTGACGTAAAACCGGAACATTATTATTTTTATTATTATACCCCACAAAACTAAAAGGTGTGATCGAGGTTATATTAGCTTCTGGTGAATATGTGTGCTTTGACTGGGCCAACCTTCCTTGCAAAGGGGATTGCTGCCGTCTTTTATTATTATGATTATTCATTAAAGGGTTCTATTCCCACTTTGTCCAATTAATAAGTTAGTCATTAACTTGACCAAACTAGGTGATTTGAACTAGGCCCATTAGGGAAAATACCTCTTTCCCTCAACCCTAACCTGATAGTTTTTTTAAAGGTTGCCGGTGTTTCAGTTCCGATATCCATTTGAGATGCTCCTCAGAACGTCAGCTGGTGTAAGCCCCAACCCCCCACTGTGGTGTCCATCCACAGCAGTAACCTTCCCAGTAAACTGCTTAAACTCTCGGTCCTGAACGGGAACCGATCTGTCGACCTCGCGGATGCGAGGCCAGCGCGTTACCACTGTACTAGCCTGAAGGCAGAACCTGTCATTTCCATGATTCATTAAAGGGTTTCTCAGTAACCTCCTGGCACCCTTGGTGTTGGGTCACTCTAAAACATCGTCCCATCGTCCTTTTGTTGGGGAAAGGACAGAAAGAAGGGGGGAGTGACGATTATATTGTGTACAAACATAGTTTTATATATATATATATATATATATATATATATATATATATATATATATATATATATATATATATATATATATATAAATCTATATATATAAATAATAAAAAGAAAATAAATAAATAAATATTGAGTATAATAACGTTTTTGAAAAATATACTTTAAAGAAAGAAAATTCCGACTCAATTTACTGTATTTCTGACCGTTACGGCTGTGGTAAAGAACATACCCCATAGTGAGTGCGAGAGGGCATCTCATACCTCCCTACCAGTGCATCATTGTGTGTGTTAAAATACTTACACACACACACACACCAGTCTGATAGGCTCAGCGCAAGAGAGGCATATACTTGAAAAGGACACCAAGCTCTGAATTTGACCACCCCTCCTTACACCCCCATCACCAAATACTCTCCTTATGGCTACCCCCCCACCTGAAAGGGGAACACGTTCCTCGACGAAGGTACTGGCCAAAGACAGAGGTATCAAACCTAGGTCTGTGTTCCCAAGGAAGGATTTTCACCTTCTAAGCTTTCCAGAAGGTATACCTCTCGCGGAAAAATTTCAATGGAGGAATAAATTCCTTCCCATTCACCATCATTCGCTGAGCATTCCCAACCAAAGCAAATGGTGGTTTAATCATCTATATGTCATGAGGAAAAACAAGCATCTTATTGAAGAATTGCAAAGGGGTGTGCATGGGGGGCTCCAATTCGTGTCAAAGGATAAGCCACCTCTTAGAACATTTTTCATTAAAGGGTTTCCTACTTATTGGAATAAAGAACAACTGCACTCCCTCTTAGAAAATGAAGATGGAAAATACATCGAAAGCCTACAACGTTTAAAGTATGATGGAAAAGAATCTTCGACTCTAAAGATGATGTGGAAATCAATTGAAGTCAATCCTCCAGAAGAAATTGTCCTTCTTCCAGGGATTAAAGATCCCCCTATCCTCAAAGTGCAAGAAAAATCTTCAACCAACATCCAGCGCTCCCTCTATTGCCAGAAGGGGCACACTTATCAAAAATGTTCAGCAGAGACTGCTGGGCCCATCACAACAACTCCTCGGTCCCGGACTTGCTCACGATGTGGCACAGTCACTGAAAATATGTGGGAGCATAACTGTTCCCAGCAGAATGAAGATAGTATCACCTTGGAGAGCCAAGATACAGGATCTGCCGAGGGTGAATCATTACTGACAACTACAGATGAAGCAGTTCAGGTACAAATTGTAGCAGTAAAGGAACAAATCACTGCAGTGAATGAACAAATTGTAACAGTGAATGAACAAACTATCAGAGATAACGACCGAGAACTACAGTGCAAAAATAACTCCTATGAAAAGATGCTCAAAAACTTAAAAGAGCAAGTAGCTACATTAATGATTCAGCTTGAAAACATGACAAATGAATCATTTAAGGTTTGTCCTATATCATCTCAAAATGATAATGGCAGTGACAAGGAAATAGCTCAAAGAACCCGAATAACACGAGCAGCTAAAGTCAAAGGTAAAGCCCTCATACTTGAACAGGTAAAATTCCTTAACACTGCAGATAATTAGATGCAGATATCACTCTCCCAACTTTCTATTCTTTAATATTTTTTTTTTCTTTCCTTCTAATTAATCACACCCTTCTTACTACAATGAACCTGTCTCTTATCTCTATGTCATACCTTTTCTTCATAAATAGATATGTGTGTGTGTGCATGTGCATGCATATATAAGGAGATTCTCATGTATGTAGGTATGTGGGTGTATGTGTATATGTATATGTATATGCATATACGTGTGTCTATCACTATTCCTATAGCTGTTGGTGTGAATACTGTTGTGACACTAGTGATTGTTATTATAATCATTAACTTCATGATTATTACTATAATTAGGTATTTTCATGTGTGCATGTGTGTGTGTGCATGTGTCTGCATATATATATGCAGGTATGTGCACATATATATGTGTATGCTTGTATGTATGAATCATCATTCTCATAACAGTTACCATAACTGCTGTTGTGACACTGGTGATTGTTACTGTACTCATTACTTTTGTGATTATTACTGTAATTCTTGTTATCAAGGCCCTAATTATGCGTTCTGATCTTTTCATGCATTACAAAATCTTAACTTTCAATATTCATTCTTTGAAGAAAAGATTTGTGGATATTTTGCACTATGTTAAAAAAGAGAAACCAACATTTGTATGTCTGCAAGAAAGTTTGCACTCTCATCAGTTGTGCAACATAAGAGGCTATTCCAAATATTCGCTTGATAGTAAGCAAGGCCTCACCACTTATATTAGTAACTGCATTCCCCATCAGTTAATCGAAACCAGCACTAATCCAAGTAATGATGGTGAGGATAACAAGAATGTCACATATATGCTTTTCAAAATAAATGTCAAAACCAATCCTTTTTATGTTTGTAATACATATATTGGAACTGATGCCTTTAATGAAGCAAAATTACCACATCCCCTTATGTATGAGAACATTATATTCGCTGGAGATTTTAATGCAAGGCACAAAGAATTTGCAGAAACATCTGATAACATCTGTAATTACAATGGCAGACGGCTCTATGAGTTTATTAGTGATAACAAAATTTACCTTACTAGGACCACGTTTGCGTACCCACCTTAGAGGTGGTAGACTAGACTACATATTTTATCATGGTTTAGAATATGGGAAAGACTTTACTTGCAGAAGAATAGACGATCTATTGTCTGACCATTTTGCACTTGAGAGCACATTCCTACTCGATTCCGGCATTTGTCAAGCACATAAACGAAAGCAGATAAATATTCCTATTGAATTCGTTGCCCCTTTTCGCTCTTTTATGGCTTCTACATTTGAAAATATAGATATTCAGACCATTACAGGCCAAGAAATCTATGATCTCTTAATAGAACGGATATATTTATTCCATAGAACTTACATACACAAGCCTAAACACAAGGCAATCAAGAAGAAAAACAATTGGACAGAAGATAACAAGCTAAACACATTTAAAAAACAGGTAGACAGTGCAGTTGATATGTATAAAAGGGACAACAATGCAACCACTCTTGAAAATCTGCTACTTACTCTACGAGAGTACCGTGAGCTTAAAAGTGATGTCCGAACTAAGCACTTTCAAAACTTCCTACAGTCTATCAATGCTCATACAAGTAGTTCTAAAATCTGGCAGTCAATTAATGCTCTGGTTGGCAAAAACATCAGTGTGTCACAAACAAATGATTCCCAAACTCTTGCTGAAGAACTTCTCTTACAATACTCTAAGACATCTTCCTTTGAAAACCTTCCTTGCGATATTCAACAACGATTAAGAAATCTTGACTTTGAAAGAATGATGAACATAGAATTATCCTGTGCAAGAACAATGGAAGAGGACAGATTCATTGACTACATAACCAAAAATGAGTTGGACTTTGCTCTCTCCCATGGGAAGAGCACCTCTCCGGGTGAGGATGGCATTACGTACCAAGTAATCCGAGATCTTAATGATGATATTTGTAATGGTATTAATCCAATTCAGTTTTTATTCAGCACTATTTATAATGAGGGCACACTTCCAGAACAATGGAAAAAAAGCATTATTATTCCAATTCCAAAAAAAGAAAGTACAAAATTAAGACCTATCTCTCTGACATCCTGCTTCTGCAAAGCCTTTGAGAGAGTCATTCTTAACAGACTTGATTTCACACTCGAGGGAAAATTATCAAATAATTTGTATGGATTTATGAAAGGAAAAAGTACCAAAGACTGTTTTGTAGAATTTATGAATGTTGAGCACTGCTCTGAAGTCACTGTTTTTCTAGATATGCAAAATGCCTTTGATATTGCAAATAGAACCGTTATTTTGGATCATTTAGCAACTTTAGGGGTCAAAGGTAAACTACTGCAACTAATTAGATGCTACCTAAGTAGTCGAACCTCTAAAGTGTACTATAAAGGATATCTTACTTCCAGCGAAAAGGAATTTACACTGGGAACTCCTCAGGGAGGAGTTCTGTCTCCCCTTCTCTTTAACATCTTAATGGATAAGCTTCTCAAGTCTCTCAGACTACCAAATGATGAATGCACCATCATATGTTATGCAGACGACATATGTATAAGGGCACCTTCTGCCAATGATATGCAAATAATACTTAATGACTTTTCTCAAGTATCAAAAGACATTGGTCTTGTCATTTCAACTCCAAAAACAAAGTACTTTTCCAGTATCTCGCAAAAGCCTCACCTTGTATTAAGCAATCAAATGGTTAAGGTGTGCGAAAATCACAAATATTTGGGAATACCAGTTCCTTCTCCCCCTCACACAGAGTATGTCAAAAGATTTGTGTGAAAGACTGCAACAGAGACTCAGACCGTTAAAGCTTCTTGCCAATAGGGTATCTGGTGTTGGAATTAACATATGCCGAACTTTCTATCTCGCATATGTCAGGTCATTAGTCGACTATCACACCCTGCAGCTCTGTACTATGACTACCTCTATCTTAAGACCCCTAGAAAAAATTCAGAACAAAGCTATGAGGATTATTCTTGGCTGCCCTATGAGCACCAGAATTATAAATATGCAACATGAATTAAACCTCCCACCTTTGATAGAACATATCAAACAGTCAGCTGTGATATTTGGAGTTAAACTAGCGAAATCAGCTCAGCCTCATCCATGTAATGCTGGTCATTTGCAAGGGCCGCAGTCAGCGCCAACAATCATTAAATCACTAATAAAAAGTAACATACAGTATGAAAGACAAATTCACCCCAAAGTATTTAAGCTTATAACCAATGAGACAAAAAAACATAATGTAACACTCTTTACTGAGAGTGGTCCTGAACGATTAATAAATCCTTGCAAGAGGATTGGGCCAGAAATTCTCTTTCCAATATTATCATCTGGTCCGAATGTTGCTCCAATTATTAAAAAACATCAGTGGTTAGATGAAATTGAAGCCTTTATTGAAACTAGTTTCCCAACTAACAATGAAACACTCTGCATTTACACTGATGGGTCTCACACAAGCAGTGCAGGAGGGTCTGGGTGCAGCATTGTAGTTTATGAAAATTTTGAAGGGCAGCAAATATTTGACAAAGCACTGAGTATGCCAAAATGGTCATCAATCACCGAATGTGAAATTGTTGGTCTAAAACTTGCTATTGAACATGTTCTCAGTGCTAGGAGAAATGCTATCATATTCTGTGACTCGCAGAGTGCGCTTCTGTCACTGAGATCATTAAAAAGCTCCTACAAAACTCACATGGTTGAAATTCAAGAGGCTCTTATTGATTGCGCAAAACTTAAACTCCAAGTTAAGTTTTCATGGGTACCCTCCCATGTTGGGATAGTAGGTAATGAAAAGGCTGACAGGCTGGCAAAAATGGCAACTGAGAGCTCAGCGTCTGAATCTATAACCACACTGACTCAGTTTAAAACAATGTTGTATAATGAGATTATGGAAGAGCAAGAACTTTCTACACTCACACAACATGTAAGCAGCTGTTCGATCCAACATTATGAAAACTTCAGAAGGCTGAGACACAAATACAGCATGGGTAAAATGCTTACAGGTGACTGTGATAGAGTTGCTGCCCGTATAAGACTTGGTTATAGAAATATATGGGAGGTGAATTGCGAGAAAACTGGTAGAAAGCACCCAGAACACTCAAAATGCCATTTATGTGAGTGTGAAGGGGGCAACAATTTAGTACACTACATTGCAGAGTGCACAAGGCTTAAGGACTTCAGACCTCTTGGCCTGAGCTACTTTGAACTTTGTGTGCACTTTTGCAACCCAGAGAACTTATATCCTGTACTTAGTGTATACCCAACGTTGAAAATGTAATTCTTTCACCCTCTTCTCCGTCTACATCTTTTCCCACATTTATGTGGGGTCGATGTTTCTGGTCAGTTTTCTCCATTTATTTCTGTCCCATACCTCATCACCCAACAAACCTTTGGACCTCAGATCATCATTGATGCGGTCCATCCACCTATGCTTTGGTCTCCCTCTCCTTCTACCCTGTATATCCATTTCCATCACCCTCCTCCCAACATACTGTTCATCCCTTCTAGCGACGTGACCATACCATCTTAGTCTACTTTCTTGTATATTATCTGATATTTCTATAACTTTGAAAAAAAAAAAAAAAAAAAAAAAAAAAAAAAAAAAAAAAAAAGAGGGGTGGAGGGAATACCTTCTCTCTCTCTCTCTCTCTCTCTCTCTCTCTCTCTCTCTCTCTCTCTCTCTCTCTCTCTCTCCTCTCTCTCTCTCTCTCTCATATGCCTTTTTATATACATAAGCCACTTTTCCCCTTATAAGGTGAGTGGCTGAGTAAAGGAATAATGCTCTGACTTTCTGGGAAGAGAAAGTACAGAGAAGGGTTCTTTCATTCCCTTCGCTCCGCCCCACTTAGTCTACTCTTACGACACGCAGGGGAACATGGAGGAAGTATTCTAACCCCCTCCCTCAAGAGCTCATATGTATGTATATGTGTGTACATGTGTGCATGTATGTGTATATGTATATGTATGTGTATATGTATTTATATGTATATATGTATGTATATGTGTATATGTATATGTATGTGCATGTCTATATGTATCAATAATTACTACTTTTGATTCATAACTCTATCTATATACAAAAGCTGTAGTAATGATGATGGTAATAATAATAATAATAATAATAATAATAATAATAATAATAATAATAATAATAATAATAATAATAGTAATAATAATAATGATAATAATAATAATAATGATAATAATAATAATGATGATGATAATAATAATCATGATGGTGGTAGCAATGGTTGTGATAATAGTGATAATGGATTAATTGACGTAATTCTCTCTCACGTACATAATTTGATGGGTGGAGAGGGGGAGAGGCTTTCAGTCTTTCTCTTTCTTTTCCTTCCAAATTTATCCTCCATTATATGGCACTGTGTTTATGTGTATGTATGTATGTATGTTCAGGTTTATATGTGTACGTATATGCAATTAAGTACATGCACTTTCCTCTGCTGTGTTACCCTCAGATGACAATGATGTGTCTGAGTATGCATGGATGTGTCTTTATCTGTAGTAAGGACGAATAACTCCTTTTGCTGAAATGAATACCACAAACTCTCTCTCTCTACTCTCTCTCTCTCTCTCTCTCTCTCTCTCTCTCTCTCTCTCTCTCTCTCTCTCCTTGATATGTATGGCTATGAAGCCCCAGTGGTGTTTCTATTGCTCATCTAATTAATGCATGCATATATGTATATATATATATATATATATATATATATATATATATATATATATATATATATATATATATATATATATATATATATGTGTGTATATGTGTGTGTATGTATGTGTGTGTATATATATATGTATGTACCTACTTATTATTCTAACCTGAAAATTGTATTCTATATCTGCTTCAAATTGTCTGCAGTAGTACGGAATTTAAATGATAGCACTCAACAAGGGCTATTCAAAATATTGTCACAATGATTACTCTTCAAGTACTCTTCAATTATTACACTATATTTTATTATTAATTACTTGCTATGATATTTTAAATTAATTGCAAATTCTATTAGTATGTTATTTTTACATAACCACATAGATTGTAATGTTATCAACTGCAATATGACTGGGAGTGCCCATGTGCACATGTCCCCATGTACAGTTATCTGAATAAAAAAAAAAAAAAAAAAAAAAAAAGGGTTTCTGTCCTAAGGGCTCTGACCTTTAAAGGGGTTCTGTCCTTTACAAGTAACATATGGGGCGAGAGACAGGAGGGTCTCCCCTCTTCTTTATGACGTAAGAGGGGCACCGCCCAGAAACCGCCCTCACCCTAGGTTTTTTTTTTTTTTTAAGTAAATATAGAGGTGACGTAATAAGGGAATACTGAAGGAAATATAGAAAATTTAAGTAAAGAATTATAATAAAAATAATAATAATAATAATGACAATAAAATTAGCAGTCAGAGAAATAAGAATAGAAATAATGTTGGTTAAATGGAGTAATTATAGTAAATTTAAAATAATAAGAGCAGTAATAATAGTGAGGATAGTAATAATGATCTATATAATAATCACTATAACAATAAGATAAAAATAATAAAAACAAGATTAAAATAATAGCAGTGGCAATAATAATAATAACAATTATTATTATAATAATAATAGGCACGACAAAGAGAATTGTAAAATAAAAAAATGAAAATAATTATTATAAAATCTGGCATAGCAGATCAACCTGTTTCTCGCAGAATAGGAATTGGGATAATACTCAATCAGCCATGAGGTTACAAAAATTGAGAGGGAGTGATAATTATGTACATTCATGTCATCTTTCAACATTTATATAAGTTACTAGAAATTTAAGAATAAACACATACATACTGGTATATTTATATTCCTATGCGCACATACATATTTCCATTTTTTTGTGACATCGGGACAGGCAAAAAAACTGCCTTCATCAATAAATGCCCGGGCACGAGAAAATAATAAGACGATGGAAAAGTAAGTGGTTATGGACAAGGCAGAGATGAGGTAATGATACACAAAGGACAGACTGAAAAAAATAGTCAAAGTACAGAGGACCCAGAGATATGGAGGACTAGGCTCTGAGATGACAATAGATCTGCTTTTTGAAGGATGAAAGGTCATAAGAATTAGGAGAGACAGAAGGAGGAGGAGAGTTCCAGAGTCTGGAGGTAAATGGGAAGAGCAGTCGCTGCACCGACCAATCCACGAGCTACAAATCTCCACACAGTACTTGTGAGATGAGGCCACTTGGCGAGTGTTATGTGGCCTAGGCAGTGGAAGGGGGATGCAACTCGCCAACTCATCAGAGCAGCGATGGAAGTAGTAGCAACAGAAGAGAGAGAGGGATGATACCTTACGGCTATGAGAGAGAGAATCCAGATTAGAAGTAAGAGATAGATCATTAGAGAGTGTGACTGCCTTAGATTCAACCCTATCGAGGAGATAAGTATAAGAAGAAGCACCCCAGATGTGTGAGCAGTATTCTAAGCAGGGACAGATAAGACCTTCATAGATTTTAAGTAACTGTAAAGAGGAAAAGTAGTGACGAAAACGAAACAGAACCCGCAATCGTTTGGTCACAAATTTAGAAATTTTGATTATGTGATTCCTCAAAGACAAGTTTGAGGCTATATGGATTCCTAATATGTTGATAGAATCAAGAGGGTAAATTTCGTTAGTTTCTAAGACAATAGGGCTATCAGGAGAAGAAGATAGAGAGATAGCCAGAAACTGTGTCTTAGAGGCATGAAATTTTACTAAATTTTGGGTGCCCCATTCAGACACCCTCTGCAAATCGGAGTTGAGGGTAGAAGAAAGAGTGATACGAGACTGATTACGAGTAGCAGATGAAGATTGAAAAGAAAAGGCAAAGGAAAAGTGGAGGGTAGAATCGTCGGCAAAAGCGTGAAGAAAGATGGGGATTGTAGAAGATCATTGCTGAAGAGAAGGAACAGAGTAGATGAAAGAACAGAGCCCTGTGGAACACCACTGGAAACAGGGAAAGGGCTGGATGTTGCACCGTCAACAACTACAGATATAAAACGGTCAGAAAGAAAACTGGAAATCAGAGAACAGAGAGAAGGGGTAGAGCCAAAAGCAGGGAGTTTGGCCAACAGAGCCTTGTGCCAGACTCTGTTAAATTCCTTAGAGATATCAGGGGCGATGACAAAGGATTTTCCTTAGTTCCTCAGAGAAGATAACCATACTTGAGTAAGAAAGGACAGGAGGTCATCGGTGGATCTTGCCCTGCCGAAGCCATACTGATGATCGGAAATAAGTGAGTTAGATTCAAGGCGTTTCAAGAAGTGAGCATTGAGCAAAGTTTCGAAAACTTTAGCGATAGAAGAGTTAGGGTAATAGGTCGGTAGTTTGAAGGAATAGAGCATGCACATATCCATACACATACACACGCTTAAGTATTCTTACCCCCTCTCTCAGAAGGAATATATATATATATATATATATATATATATATATATATATATATATATATATATATATATATATATATATATATATATATATATATATATTAGTATACAAAGACAAAAAAAAAACTATATCAAAAAGTAGAGGGTAAGACATATTTTTTAATTTATTTATATAGATAACTGTACATGGGGACATGGGCACTCCCAGTGATATTGCAGTTGATAAACATTACAATCTATATTTGGTTATGTATAAATAAAATATTAAAAGAATTTGCAATTAATTTTAAATATCATAGCAAGTAATTAATAATAAAATATAGTGTAATAATTGATTGATGGCAGAAAAGCACTCTGCGATTATTAATTAAGAGTAATATTATTATGGTTTACATGTATTAATAGCAGATGAGCACTCTGCGATTATTACCGTCTCAATGTTATACTTGGCTAGGGTTGCTATCGCGAATCATCTGTATATATACTATAGATAGCTATGCAGATTCGTCCTCGGGGTCTTCAGTCACTCAGAAAGAGAATATATACACAGTATACATAAGGTATACATTGTAAAGATGTATGAGTATATATTATCTACATTTATGTATACGGATTCGCCTTCACTGAGACAAGTGGCCATTCTATGGTGGTACTCCCCCCTCCCCCACAGCCCAGAGGCCCAACGATTTCAGGGTACACAAGCACTTTATGCTTTTTATAACTCTCTCTCTCTCTCTCAAAAATACAAATTCTGAACGCTATGTTATTATTACTATTAATATTTTTAGTTAATATTATTAAGTAATAGTTGTAGTATAATTATTAACCTACATGTGTATGGATATGTTGACGAAGAGACAAATAACTTTCAAGTATAAGACATGTACTATTTAATTATATATATGTATATATATATATATATATATATATATATATATATATATATATATATATATATATGTATATATATATATATATATATATATATATATATATATATATATATATATATATATATATATATATATATATATATATGTGTGTGTGTGTGTGTGTGTGTTTATACAGTATGTAGCATATAAAAATTTCTGGCAGTGTACCTTTGCAACACGCCCAATAATACAGGTACAAAACACGTTACAAGCGGTATAGGAGAACTGTAGATATTATCACTGTATGAGTGTGTCTGACTGTGACGCATTTGAATAATATTCGTATTTTCTTTCCATACTCCGAATCCCACGTCCATGTGGGGAGGGCCGAAGTTTCTAACTGGGCTCCTCCACAGTTTTTTTTTTTTATTTATTCAGATAACTGTACATGGGGACATGTGCACATGGGCACTCCCAGTCATATTGCAGTTGATAAACATTACAATCTATTTAGTTATGTATAAATAAAATATTAATAGAATTTGCAATTAATTCTAAATATCATAGCACGTAATTAATAATAAAATATAGTGTAATAATTGAAGAGTAATGTTTGTAACAATATTTTCAATAGCCCTTGTTGAGTGCTATATATTACATTTCAGTTTTCAACAGTACTACTGCAGACAATTTGAAGCAGATATAGAATAACAATTATCAGGTTAGAATAATAAGTAGGTACATATACATATGCATGTATTAATTAGATGAGCAATAGAAACACCACTGGGGCTTTATAGTCATACATATCAAGGAGAGAGAGAGAGAGAGAGAGAGAGAGAGAGAGAGAGAGAGAGAGAGAGAGAGAGAGAGAGTTTGTGGTATTCATTTCAGCAAAAGGAGTTATTCGTCCTTACCACAGATAAAGATGCATACATGCATACTCATACACATCATTGTCATTTGAGGGTAACACAGCAAAGGAAAGTGCATGTAATTAATCGCATATACGTACACATATAAACCTGAACATACAGACATACATACACATAAACACAGTGCCATATAATGGAAGATAAATATGGAAGGAAAAGAAAGAGAAAGACCGAAAGTCTTAAATACTGCGCCTGCTCTCTCATCAACTCGCTCTTTCTCGCTTAAATCCTCATTCACATAATCCATCCACCTTCTTCCACTTGCCCTCCTACCATCAACTTCAATCCCCATCATCCTATTGCCCAAGTAGTCATCTGATCTCATTACATGGGTCTGTCCATATTGCGTCACGATGGCAAGTTCTTGGAAAGTTAACTCTCTCTCTCTCTCTCTCTCTCATATATATATATATATATATATATATATATATATATATATATATATATATATATATATATATATATATATATATATATATATATATATATATATGCGTGTGTGAAAATAAATTTAATAAATTTGTTTATAATGGAGGAAACATACAAGATTGGATCCCGAAAAATGTTGACATTCACACCCCGACGAGTAAAGTAGAAATAAAATGCATTAAAACAAAAAACAAACAATAAAAAAAAGTAAGTTCATGTATCAACTGTTTTCCTATCTAAGGATGAAGTAAGCTAACATAAATAACCAAACATAGCATCCTGTTTTAATAGTATTCTTTTTTTTTTTTTTTGGCTATGACTTGGGATGTGTAAATAAACATTACCCTTTTGTGCGTGTGATTACCTTATTGTGTTTACGGGTAAGAGCCCTAAGCTCGTATCTTCCCGTCTCCTCATCGGTTCCATTTTATACTTAGTGATACTTATCATACCTGTCCTTAAAACTATGGATTGAGATAGTATTAACTACCTCCTCGCTTAGCCAATTCCAATTATCAACTACTCTTACACTGAAAAAGTATTTCTTTACATCCTGCAAAGAAGTTTTCTTACCAAGCTTCAAACTATGACCTCTAGTTCTAGAGCCAGCCATATCAAAATATCGATCTCTATCCACTCTATCATAACCATGAAGGAATTTAAAGACTGTCACCATATCCCCCCTCACTCTTCTAGCTTCGAGTGATGGTAAGTCTAATTCCCTCAGCCTCTCATCATAACTGAGATTGCGTATTTCTGGCACCAGTTTCGTGGCATGTCTTTGAACTTTCTCAAGCTTAGCTATGTGCTTTTTCAAGTGCGGATTCCAAAAGGGGGCTGCATATTCCAGTTTTGGCCTCACATAGGTTACATAAATATTTCTAAACTTTTCCTTGTCCATGTGCCTGAAGGCTACCCTTACATTTGATAAGAATGCATATGCTGCCCTTACTATGCCATTTATATGTATTTCTGGAGACAAATCTGCCAGTATGTTTACTCCTAGATCTCTCTCATTTTCTGTCTCTTGAAGTTGTACTCCAGCCACCGAGTAGTCAAGCTTGGGCCTTCTTGCACTTGTATCCATTCTCATTACCTTACATTTTGAAGTATTGAATTTCATTAGCCACTTTTCTGACCACTCATGCAGATTATTTAGATCCTCCTGAAGTTCTCTACCATTGTTCTCGTTTTTTACTTTCTTCACAATCTTTGCATCATCTGCAAACATATTCATGAATGAATTTACAGACTCTGGTAGGTCATTTACATATACAAGGAACAAAAGTGGCCCTAAAACTGAACCCTGTGGAACTCCACTACTAACTCTTCTCCATTCAGACACTGAGTGTCTTACTCTAACCCTCTGTTCCCTTCCTTCTAAGTAAGTTTTTATCCATTCCAAAACATTTCCACCTATTCTAGCCATTGATTGCAGCTTCCTAATAAGTCTCCCATGTGGAACAGTGTCAAACGCTTTCTGGAAGTCTAGGAATATGCAATCTGCCCAGCCCTCTCTTTCCTGTAAGATTTGGCTTACCTCATCATAAAATTCTAATAAGTTTGTTACTGTTGATCTACCTTCTCTAAAGCCATGTTGCCTCACTGACAAAAAGTTGAAGGATTCCAAGTGAAGAGAGATATGTTTCCTTAGTAGTTTCTCCATAACTTTGCAAACTATGCTGGTCAAGGAAACTGGTCTATAGTTCAGAGCCGTATCCCTCCTTCCCTTTTTGAAGATAGGTATCACATTTGCTTGTTTCCAGCATCTTGGAATCTCCCCCGACTCCAGTGACTCCTTAAATATGATACTTAGTGCCACTGATATTGTGTTTGCGCATTTTTTAAGCACATGAGGGGATATGTCATCAGGACCTGTAGCTTTATGAACATCTAAATCCATCAGCGCTTTGCATACCTCTGTGGCTGTAAGGTTGATGTTCTCTAATACCGGCCCTTGAGCTTCTATCACTGCAATCTGAGGGGGTGGGGTATTTTCTACTGAAAATACTGACTGAAACTCCTTGTTCAATTCTTTGCAGATCTCTTCATCCGTCTCAGTGATGCTTCCATCCGCTCTCTTTAGCCTTAAAACCTGTTCTTTTACCTTCAGTTTTCCTCTGATAAAGCTGTGGAAAAGCTTGGGATTTTCTTTAGCCTTCCTGGTGATGTCCCTCTCATAGTCTCTCTCTGCCTCTCTCCTTTTACTTAGGTAGTCATTTCTTGCTCTTTTGTAGGTTTGCCAGGCATTTATGTTTTTTCTCCTCCTATACCTTTTCCAGCATTTGTCTCTCCACTCCTTAGCTCTTTTACACCCATTATCGAACCATTTCTCTCTGGCATGAATTACACCTACTTTGGTGACAGGTATGCAGCAATCTACTATCTTCCCATATTTCACACAAAAGATGTCATACATTTCTTGTACAGATTAGTTGTAAAATAAGGTTCTCCAGTCAATAACTGCAAAAAGCTCATTCATTTTGATGTAATCTCATTTCGGATAGTTCCTCCTCAAGTCCTCAATGCCTCTACTCTCAGGAAGAATATCTTCAATGATATACTCCATCAACAACACACAGTGGTCACTCTTTCCAATTGGTGGTTCATACTCAATTTTTTCAATATCCAACACATTATCTGTGAACACTAGATCAAGTAGTGATGGCTCATCCCCACCCCTGGCCCTTGTTGGTTCCATTACATGTTGGTGTGGGAAATTCCCTTGTACGCAATCTAGGAATCTTGCCCCGAATGAGTCCTCACCACTGTGTGGGTCAAGACTTATCCAATCTATCTCTTTATGATTAAAGTCTCCCATAATCAAAATCCTACATTTTTTTTTCCCGTGCCATGTTAACAACTGAGTTTATGACTTCAGTAGTACCTATATGACATTCCTCATAAACTTCAAGCCTATTTTGGTTCCTTGGTGGGTTGTATACAACAGTTATTATAATGCTCTCTGACCCAGTATTTATGTGTGTGTGTGTGTATTATATATATATATATATATATATATATATATATATATATATATATATATATATATATATATATATATATATATATATATATATATATTCTTTCTCTTTATATATATATATATATATATATATATATATATATATATATATATATATATATATATCTCTTTCTCTTTATATATATATATATATATATATATATATATATATATATATATATATATATATATATATATATATATATATATATATATATAGTCGGGCGCCCGTGAAATCATGCAAACAAACAAAACAAACAAACATTTATATCCATTTGGCAATGTACACTTATAAGTAAGCATGTAATTGAACTGACAGAATTCCTAGAAAAAGATTACCTTTAGTTAACAGATACGCATAAAATTATAACAATAATCATACTGTAATAAAAATGCTAACAATTAATGTTAATAATAAAGTAGTAACACTCGATACAGGACCGTTATTATCGGCATTATCACTATATTTGTATTCCTTACAGTGAAAATAATTAGTTCTTAACTTAAAAATCAAAGAAGGCAATATCTGTTTACATATAGAATGGTTAGTGTTATGGGAATTTGCATTATAGCAAGTTTGATTAGTGTGTGAGCAGTAACTATTTGTCCAAAAGAAAACTATATTGTTTGCCTTTGAAATCTGTGAAGGAGAATAATTTTTAAGATGTTCTGGAATATTGTTCCAGAGTGTTGGCCCTTTAATAGTGATCATCTTTGAACCTGCCTCTGTGTTTGTTCTCTGAATTAAGAGCTCACTACTTTGTCTTGTGTTGGTTCCCCTTGTATACTTGACTGTTTTGAAAGTGAATAGACAGCTAGGATAATGATGATTCAAAATCTTGTATACAAAAACGTAAGTAGCATAGGCAACCTTGTTTTCTCCCCACAGCCACCCAAGTTTTTTGAGGGCTGCTGTGATGTGGTCATATTTTCTTATTCCTCCCAGAGCAACTCGAGCTGCAAACTTAATAAGCTTCTGTATTCTGTTTATCTGAGTCTTATTGGTAGCTCCCCATACAGTTGTGCAATATTTAATGTGACTTAGGGCTAGATATTTAACAACCGTTATGCAAGTGGTAGTCTCAAAATTGTCTTTTATACGCGATAAGTACATTAGTGTTCATGTAACCTTTTTTCATACTTTATCTAGTCGAACCTCTAAAGTGTACTATAAAGGATATCTTACTTCCAGCGAAAAGGAATTTACACTGGGAACTCCTCAGGGAGGATTTCTGTCTCCCCTTCTCTTTAACATCTTAATGGATAAGCTTCTCAAGTCTCTCAGACTACCAAATGATGAATGCACCATCATATGTTATGCAGACGACATATGTATAAGGGCACCTTCTGCCAATGATATGCAAATAATACTTAATGACTTTTCTCAAGTATCAAAAGACATTGGTCTTGTCATTTCAACTCCAAAAACAAAGTACTTTTCCAGTATCTCGCAAGAGCCTCACCTTGTATTAAGCAATCAAATGGTTAAGGTGTGCGAAAATCACAAATATTTGGGAATACCAGTTCCTTCTCCCCCTCACACAGAGTATGTCAAAGATTTGTGTGAAAGACTGCAACAGAGACTCAGACCGTTAAAGCTTCTTGCCAATAGGGTATCTGGTGTTGGAATTAACATATGCCGAACTTTCTATCTCGCATATGTCAGGTCATTAGTCGACTATCACACCCTGCAGCTCTGTACTATGACTACCTCTATCTTAAGACCCCTAGAAAAAAATCAGAACAAAGCTATGAGGATTATTCTTGGCTGCCCTATGAGCACCAGAATTATAAATATGCAACATGAATTAAACCTCCCACCTTTGATAGAACATATCAAACAGTCAGCTGTGATATTTGGAGTTAAACTAGCGAAATCAGCTCAGCCTCATCCATGTAATGCTGGTCATTTGCAAGGGCCGCAGTCAGCGCCAACAATCATTAAATCACTAATAAAAAGTAACATACAGTATGAAAGACAAATTCACCCCAAAGTATTTAAGCTTATAACCAATGAGACAAAAAAACATAATGTAACACTCTTTACTGAGAGTGGTCCTGAACGATTAATAAATCCTTGCAAGAGGATTGGGCCAGAAATTCTCTTTCCAATATTATCATCTGGTCCGAATGTTGCTCCAATTATTGAAAAACATCAATGGTTAGATGAAATTGAAGCCTTTATTGAAACTAGTTTCCCAACTAACAATGAAATACTCTGCATTTACACTGATGGGTCTCACACAAGCAGTACAGGAGGGTCTGGGTGCAGCATTGTAGTTTATGAAAATTTTGAAGGGCAGCAAATATTTGACAAAGCACTGAGTATGCCAAAATGGTCATCAATCACCGAATGTGAAATTGTTGGTCTAAAACTTGCTATTGAACATGTTCTCAGTGCTAGGAGAAATGCTATCATATTCTGTGACTCGCAGAGTGCGCTTCTGTCACTGAGATCATTAAAAAGCTCCTACAAAACTCACATGGCTGAAATTCAAGAGGCTCTTATTGATTGCGCAAAACTTAAACTCCAAGTTAAGTTTTCATGGGTACCCTCCCATGTTGGGATAGTAGGTAATGAAAAGGCTGACAGGCTGGCAAAAATGGCAACTGAGAGTTCAGTGTCTGAATCTATAACCACACTGACTCAGTTTAAAACAATGTTGTATAATGAGATTATGGAAGAGCAAGAACTTTCTACACTCACACAACATGTAAGCAGCTGTTCGATCCAACATTATGAAAACTTCAGAAGGCTGAGACACAAATACAGCATGGGTAAAATGCTTACAGGTGACTGTGATAGAGTTGCTGCCCGTATAAGACTTGATTATAGAAATATATGGGAGGTGAATTGCGAGAAAACTGGTAGAAAGCATCCAGAACACTCAAAATGCCATTTATGTGAGTGTGAAGGGGGCAACAATTTAGTACACTACATTGCAGAGTGCACAAAGCTTAAGGACTTCAGACCTCTTGGTCTGAGCTACTTTGAACTTTGTGTGCACTTTTGCAACCCAGAGAACTTATATCCTGTACTTAGTGTATACCCAACGTTGAAAATGTAATTCTTTTACCCTCTTCTCCGTCTACATCTTTTCCCACATTTATGTGGGGTCGATGTTTCTGGTCAGTTTTCTCCATTTATTTCTGTCCCATACCTCATCACCCAACAAACCTTTAGACCTCAGATCATCATTGATGCAATCCATCCACCTACGCTTTGGTCTCCCTCTCCTTCTACCCTGTATATCCATTTCCATCACCCTCCTCCCAACATACTGTTCATCCCTTCTAACGACATGACCATACCATCTTAGTCTACTTTCTTGTATATTATCTGATATTTCTATAACTTTGAAAAAAAAAAAAAAAAAAGAGGGGTGGAGGGAATACCTTCTCTCTCTCTCTCTCTCTCTCT